>PVIU01012210.1:0-26311 GCA_004026605.1 Ondatra zibethicus
TCCCTCCCTCCCTCCCTCCCTCTCTCCCTCCCTCCCTTCCTCTTTCCCTTCCTTCCTCCCTCTCTCTGTTATAGGGGCTGTAGGTCATCTTATAGAGTGCTTGCCTAGTATGCATGAAGTTCTGGGTTTGATCCCTGCATCACATATGCTAGGCATGGTGGTACATGCCTGTAATACCGGCACTCATTGGTAGAGACAGAAGGATCAAAAGTTCAAGGTCATCCTCAACCATACAACAAAAGCAGCGCCAGCCTGGGTTATGTGAGATGCCACCTCACAAAGTCCAAAAGTGGTGTGAGCAGGCACAGTTCTGTGGAGGAATCCTTAACGTTGATCAAAGGAACTAGGCCTTTCTCAGCACCTTAGATAACTAACACACTCAGTAATTTCTAATTGTGTGTGTGGGGGAACTGGAGAGATGGTTCAGCAGTTAAGAGCATTGGCTGCTCTTCTAAAGGTCCTGAGTTCAATTCCCAGCAACCACATGGTGGCTCACAACTATCTATAGTGGGATCTGATGCCCTCCTCTGAACTAAAGTCAATAGAGCACTCTTACATAAAATAAATAATATTTTAAAAAAAAAGGAGCTGGGACACAACCCTAAATGTACTTGGGGACATGCTACTGCAGGTTCCAGGCTAGACAGGTCCCAGATGATCCAGTGGCTTCCTCAGTTTTTATAGGTAGCTATCTCAGGACCTCATGGTATCCAAGTCCTGTGTTGATGGCTTGGGATGTAGGGCAAGAAGAGTCAGGAGCCCTGAATGGGTGAGGGGAAAGAGAGGGTGGGGCAGGGGACCAGAAAGAGGCTTCCGGCTGTGCTGGTGGCTGAAGGTGGTAGGTGGGTGCCCAGACCTTTTTACTCTGTGATTAAACCAATTTATTTCTGTCGGGGTCATTTGTGGCAGGAAGCCCAGCACAGAGCAGATGGGCCAGTGACCGCCGTATTCGTTTTGGGTGTGATCGCGCGGGCTGGAACATTGAAGGCTAGGATGGAAATGCTTTAATTCACCAAGACTGGGACCAGGGGAAAATACTGTGACTGGAGATTGAGTTTTAGGAGGCAGGGAGCTCCCATCCATCCGTGCTGTGCCCCCCTGCTGCCGCTTCTCCACTTCTGGAGCCTCTGCCCTCAGGTTCAGCTCTTTCACCTCTTCCAAGCTGCCCCCCGCCCCAGGTTGGTCTCCCTGTGTCCCAACATGAACTTTCCCTTCTCCCTGGGGAAACATCTGTCTTAGGTGACAAAAGGGCTTCTTATCCTTTGCATCCAGAACGCTCTCAGATGCCTGAAGTTACAGTCATTACTTGGCATGTAGGGGTGGGAAGAAGTGGTGGGGCCAGTGGGAGGTCCTCAGGTCTCTGAGAACACACTTGAAGGGGACAGTTCTGGCCACGACGTAATGGTTTGGCCCATGGACTAAAATGTCCCCAACCCTGAACCCAAACAAACCTTTTCACTTTATAAGCCGACTGCCTTAGGTGTGTCTGTTCTAGTAACAGGAAACTGACTGATACAGGGCTGGAATCTAGTTCACACCAAGGCAGAGAAACACAGCTGCATCTTGAAGGGACTCCACGACACTGCTCGGTGGAAAGGGTTCTTAGCCATCTTCTCACGGGGCTGTTGCGGTTTTAGCCAAGGCAGAATAAAGCCTCAAGCAGTATCTTGGCATGTAAAAAGAGCCATCTTTAACTGGCTTTTAAATCCCTAACACAGCTTTTGGTGACAATGTTTGTGGGCAGTTATACGTTTCACCCCTAAGTGAAAGTGAACCCAGGTAAAATAAGTGGCTTGTCCAAGGTCAGACTGTGACAAAGCTGGGCCTTGTCACCAGGTCCTCTGATAGTGGGTCAATGCCTCTGTCCCTGCCCCATAATATCTGAGTGTCTCAGACATCATGATTCCATCTGGCACTGCCAAACAGGGTCACCAGACCCGCCATCCTGGGATCATAAATAACATTCTTCAGTCCCTGACACCTATGTTCACCCACACTCCTCGTGGGCTTCTGGTGCTTGGGAGTGGGTGGGAAAGGGTCACAGTGTAAGTCACATGTTTCTCACTGCCTCGAATGGTGTTTCTTCTGTTCAATTTTATGACTCAATTACTTCTGAGAACAAAAGCAAAGGATCGCGACAGAATTTACTGCATGTTTGTTTTTAATTAAATAAGTCAGGCAAGCCACCAGGAGAAAGGTTTCACATTCTAGTCCATGAAGCAGACTCTGAACACAGTTATCAGCTCTCAGACGAGAGCGATAGAACCAGGCTTTGGAAGATTATCTGTGGCCACAATGAGAACATTCGGGTCAGTGACAGAGAGGCTGGGGCTCTGGAGGCAGAACAGAACGTATCCCCCTCCACACACATGCATGTACTGCTGAGCACACACGCACATGCCATGACCGTTCAGACTAGGAAGGAGATGTAGCCACGAGGCAGGGCACTGGGTCCAGGTACTGGCACAAAAGAAACATTCATAGGACCCACCAGGAAGTGGAGGATGGTGGTGACAACCAGGGACTAGAATATCCAGGGGAGGTGGAGACTACACGGGAGGCAAAGTTCAAGCCCCAAAATAGCGGAAGCAGGTGACACGGATGCTCTGTTCGCCTAGTCAGAAGCTGACCCACAGTGAAGCCACGGTAAAGGAACACCGTTTCTCTATCTTCAGGAATACGTAAGGAGTCCCCACGCAGTGACAGGGACACAGGTCAAAGGATCTTGATGCTCTTAAGACACTGGAAGTTACAGGCTCTGCCTCGTACTTTTCAGGTAAGGCGTGGTTCCGCTGTTTCAGAGAATGTTTGGAGTTGGGAGGGGACGTGGATATGCTCTGGGAACTCACTGCCGCCTCGCATCTCGCCGAGCCAGGATCTTCACAAACAATACACCAGTTCCAGGCCCCGATTTTAGTGAAGTTCCCTTCTTCCCAAGTGTACAAGTTGGGAGGACCCATGTGGCTTCTCAGAAGTCTAGTCCCTACCCATTTCTCCCCCACCCCCTCTGTCTTAGAACCTTCTCTCTACTTTTGTGGTGGGACTTACATGAGACTGCCTTGGGGATGCTCCTGCCCTCCAGAGTTCAGCACCTTTCAAGGGACAAGCCCATGGTCGTCTGAAGCAGGCTCTAGTGTAGAAGAGGACTGAGGGATTTGGGGGCATGGGATCAAACCATCTGCTACTCCTAACTCCTCCTACCCTCCCTTCTGGCTAGAGAGACAATGGGTGCATCTTCCACCTTGGGCCAGACACCAGCAATGATAAGAGTCACTGCGATAGGCCACCTGGTGGCCTTTGAACTTTGGGGTTAGATCAGCAGTTGTCTCATCCCACCAACAAGGCCATTTCTCCATCTAGCCCTATGCTAAGAGCCCCTAAGCATAATTCTAGCACAGCACCCAAAGAGATGTCCAGTAGTTTTCCCCACACTGTCCCTCTCCAAACCTGAGGGTTTTCCCTGGGTGGCTGAGCCTCAGGGGATGTTTCAAGGCTATGTCCATCCACCCATCCACCTGCCTGAGTTGTTCTGTTGCTGCAGACAGCTGAGCAAAGGCAATACAGCAAAGGGCCCTTCTGAACAATAAGAGACCCACAGAACCTCTTTATCATCCTGGGCTTCCATGAGCTGGTCCTGTCTCATCTTCTGCATGGTCCTCAGGTGTCCTAATGTGTGCGTGGCATGCATCATTCCTATTATTAATGTTACTATTATTATTGGTACTTCTTGATTAGGGTACAGTTTTCGGTCCCTGCAAATAATACCGTCTCTTCTTTCCACAAAATAAATAAAGTCAACTTGCAGCGCACACAACATTGTCAACGTCCTGAGAAGTTCCAAAGGTCCATTGAGAGCTGAGATACGGATGCCTTGGCCCCTGGGACAGGGAGAGGGAAGGAAACTCTCAGCTCAGCCCCTCCCACCTCACATGTGCTGAGAAAGAAATGTGCTCTGCATGGGGGGCATGGAGAGGATATCTGCACCCCTGAGCATGCCCACAACATCATGTCCCCATCAAGTACCAAGAGCCGATGTCCTTTTGACCTCAAGCAGGAGCCAGTCTTCTATACACTTGGTCTTAGATGATCAAAACCTACAGTAGAGACGGGCTTGACTGACTCTGAGTTCTGGTTTGGAACCCAGCAGCTGAACAGGCAGGTCACAAACCCTACAATATGGGGAGTGTGCTGCCATCGTCCCTTCCCCACGTCAGTGCTAGCCATGCCTGCTTCCACGCGACTACACGTTTGGTGTCTGTATCACTCACACCAGCTCAGTCCTGGGCTTTGATGGTGCCAGATGTAGCAGTTGTCCCGAAATAGCAGTGTGGCAACCAACCTCCACTGCAGAAGTTCCGGGCTAGCCTGGGTTCTGTGCATCAGCTTGCACAGGGAGGGAAGAGCTTCTGCCTTGGGAAACCTAGCTGCTCAGGCAAAGGCCTCTAACCCGCCTCCCCCCCTTCCCTTGGCCACGTGTTGGGGCTTTTAAGAGCAAACCCGCCTCCCCCCCCTTCCCTCGGCCACGTGTTGGGGCTTTTAAGAGCAGGGGTACAGGCTGCTCTGGACGCTCAGAGACGCTAGGCTGGGGTTTTAATTTTTTTCCTTGCAGAGTCTGACCTCTAAATTGATATGGAGCTGCACCTTGAACTTTTGGCTGCCAACCTCTACTTCCTGAGTGCTGGGATTACAGGCATGTGCCAGTATACCTAGCTGGTGTGGTGCATGGAACTGAAACCAGGGTGACACACACAATAGATATACACCATAGAAGCTGGGCTAACCACCTAGGGCCCAATGGCAGCTTCTGAGAGTCATTCTACATGGAGTTCACACAGACATGCATGCAGGTCCCTAGGGGGCTCTGAGTGACTCTGCTCCTCCTACGGGAAGTCCCCTCCTTCTGGTCTACCCTTTACCAGGAACCAAGTGTTCCCTGCCAGTATCAGCCTCAATCAGCACGGAGGAATGCTCCTACAGAAACAAAGCCCCAAACAGCCTTAGAACAAAAACAGCACCAAGCCATAAATAACTTAAAAAGCCCAAATAAAATACCCACCCATCTTGAGTTAAGCATGCCTCTTTCCCAGAACCCTAAAGTAGACATTCCATTTAGACACAGCTGTAACCATGGCAACCTGAGGGCTGACCTCTGTCAGCTAGGAGGGAACACTAACAGGCTGCTGCTCAGGGAAGCTGAGTCCTGGTGTGGTGTGGCTTCTTCCTGCGGAGCACTCTGAACTTTGGCTGGCTCTAGAAGGCGCTGGTTGAAAATAGTAGGGCCTATTAGCTGTCTTTTGCTTTCAGGGACCAAAGCTGGGCCTGCTGATTAGGCCTCAGGCAGCCTTCAAAAATGGGCGTGCTCCCGAGGAGTGATCAGGATGGCAGTCATGTGAAGGCTGGTCATGCCATCTCTAAAATATTCTGCCTCCCAGCTGTGGCGTGTGGATGGGTCAGAGGAGGTAGCCATGGCAACCCCAGATGCTTAGCGGTGATTCAGAGACCAGCATTCCGTTCCAGCTCTGGTCAGGGCAAAGTGTCACTGTCCCTGAATATGCCCCCTTTTCACATAACCCTAAAAATGTAACTTAAGGCTCCTGTTTAAATACGTGATACAGAAAAAAAAAAACCACAAAAACAAACCAAACACCGTGAGCAAAAAGAGCGGGGATGCTTTTCTATATCAGTGTGTGAATGTGTATATGATTGTGTGTGTGTGTGTGAGAAGAGAGTTTATGATGCTTTCTTGTCTCTGTGCTGAATGTACACATACGTTTTATTTTTCCTTATGTTTCTAGTGCTGGGGATCAAACCCAGGGCCTTGTGCATGAGAGGCAAGAACTTTACCACTGAGCCACACCCGCAGCCTTGTTCTCTCTACATGCACTTTGGTTGATATTCACGAGTAGCCAGAACGGCTAATCAAACCACTTTGTATCAGTTGCTAAACAGCCATTGTCCCCTCAGGAGCTTCAAATGTCCCCTTCCTCACCCTAGGCTGCCCTCCTTCTTCTAAGGACTCAGCCAGATCCTAGGCTTTTCTGACTCAGAGCGGAAAAGGTTAACATTCAATATGGTAGGAGATCTGAGTGACTGGAGCGGGCCTACGCCCTTCTGGTTATTAAATATTTGGACTCTGGCCCACACAGCCTACAGGCCTTTGTGTGCAGCATGTTTCTGTGACAGTGTGAATCAGAGCCGGGGAGGTGTGTCCATATACAGGAACCAGCCTGGGTCTGCTTTGGACACTGCAGGCCATAGGGTGTGTGGGAATGACCAGTACTACCAAGGAGACAAGGCACTGCTGTCCTCAGAGGAGCCCCAAAGTCCTAGCTGTGGCTGCACTGGGGAAACTAGCTGGCCAGAGGCCTACAGCTACAGCCAGGGCCTATACTCCCATCACCGCTCCCCATTCTGACTCTCTGCCAGGGCTGTGTTTCACTGCCAGGCTGGGTGTGAGGGAAGCAGGGCCAGCATTTCATGAGAAGGGATTCTCAGGGTCCCGAGCATCCCTCACTACGTGACCCAGAAGGTGCCCCGCTCCTCCAGCAGGCTGATGGAGCGGTTGGTGAGCGAGGCGGCATCCCTGGCCAACTTGTAGCCAAAGAGGTGCATGGCCGGACCGCAGGCAGCCTGCACCACCTGTGCCAGCTTGAAGGGCATGCTAAAGCGCCACTTCTCAAACTGCTCTGAGGAGTTCTTCTGAGTCGAGTAGATGTCGCTGCTGTCACGGGCCGCTTGGGTGTTCTTCTGGATCCAGTCCTCCACCTGCGGGGTCAAAGGGATGCCTGCGAAGCCATACATCTCTCTGGCCTTTTGCAGTGGCCTGCGTGCCACGTCCTCATAGCGCACTAGCATGTAGCGCCCACGCAGCCAGGCTGGCTGCCGCAAGCCCAGCTCGGCAGACAGGCGGATGCTCTCACAGTTGCCCCGCAACCGCTGCACTTCATCCTCGCTTAGCCGGTCCTGCCCCTCTGTCAGCCACTTCTTCCAGCTCTCATACTTGCCCGCGAAGGCCACCATGCGTGAGGCCAGCACGGCCCGGGGGTCGCGCACCAGCTGGATGACTCGCAGGTCCAGCCTCGGATCCTCCGCCAGTGGCTGCAGGAACTCCAGCTGACGGATGCGCACAGCCTTGAGGGCCATGTGGTCCTTACTGCGGCAGGCCTCTGCCGCCAAGGTCACATTGAGTGGCCCGCAGCGACGGTTCCTGCAGTGGTATTTCTCGAAGACCTTCTTGACGAAGGGTGTGCACACTGGATCCTCGCAGAGCGAGCGGCTGGATCCCCGGCGGAAGAGGAACTGAGTCAAGTGGTCCTCAGGAGGCGGGCTGATGAAGGGCTCCAGCACGTACAGGTCGCACAGCAACAGTTGCTTGAGGACATCGCGGTAAACCAGCGCTGAGCCCGCCGCGTTGGCTCCTCCCTGCTGGAAGGACACCGTGCGCTCGATGTGCCACAGTGGCTCGAAGAGGTAGAAGATATTGCCCTGTTGGTTGAAGAACTCGCCCACGAATGAAGAGCCGGTGCGGGTTGTGGCCATGAGGAGCACGTGGCGCCGATGCCCTGCTGCGGCCTGGTGGGATGGCTTCTCTGCCGCAGGCTCCTGCCCCTGTGTCTCCATCGCTGGCTCCACGCCCAGCTGCAGGCTGAGATTGTGCAGGCGGCTCTGCAGCTGGGAGAAGGCGGTATCCAACTCGCTCAGGGACAAGAGAGATGCATTTTCCGATAAAAGCAGGGCTGGGTCACTGCTGTTGGCGTCCGCCACAAATTGAGGGATCTGCTTCAGCTTGTCCGAGACCCTGAGCAGGAGGGAGTAAAGGGACAAGGTCTGTGGCTGATTTGGGAGGCCAGCCCCTGTATTAGTCTAAACAGTTTTAGCTGGGTCTCTCCAGAGTCGGCCTGGAGGCTAAGGATTGATTGTGGTTTCTTTGGCATAAACCCAGGGGTGACTCAGTGGGGAAGCGAGGCAGCTCATGATGGCTACATACGTGCCCACTTTCACTAAAGAACTCGGGCACTTTACCCTCTGACGCTTCTCGCTTGTCTGGTGCAAGTCAGTAGTCGCTTCAGGAGACTTACAAGACGTGCAGCAGGCATGAGCTAATTCATCTCCAGTCCTTAACCTATCCTCCTTCGCCGAGGCTGTTCTGCAGGGCTTTGAATCTGGGAGATCAGGACTAAGAAATGGTTCTGTGTCTAGCAGGTTCGTCTCACACAGAAATACGCTGCCAATTGCCCAAGGTGGTTCTACCCACCAGAGTGGCCCTAGCAGAAACCTGCTTCCCATGGGCTCACCTTCACTCATGACATCAAGACTTGAGGAGGGGATAGGCTGCTAAAGGGAGCCAAGTGCTAGAATAAAAAAGTAGGTCATAATAGCAAAGACCAAACATCAGCTATGTGGCAGGCCACGGGCAAAACGTGATTCCACTTTTGCATGACCGTCTCCACAAGGTGGCATCCCCAGTCATAGATTATAGAGAAACACCTTGCCCAAGTAAAGTGTTTCGCCTAAGCTCTTGCAGCTGGGAAGGGACCATACGTGGGGTGGTGCCAGCCTAGGCTACCCAAGTCTCGCTACCGTACCCATGATCTCAGCCTAAGACACAGGAGGGGCTGGTAGAAGGGATGTACTTCTTGGTCTCCTGAAAACCCTAGAGTCACCTCTGTCCTCAGGCCCCTCACCTTGATAAAGGAGACCTGTGGTTGAGTTTCTTACCTGGATATGATTTTGTTTTCCTTTTCAATGAAGACAAAAACTATGAACACAAATGCCAGGAACAAGGCATATTTGCCCCGGATCTTCAGACTGTGCACAAAGTCCTGGGGCAAAGTGAGTCCTTTCTCCATGGGGACAGGCGGTGCCATGGGGCTCCTCAGGCTGGCAGCTGGCACTCAGCTCAGGGGCATGGCTTGGCACCCAACTCGTCCTCTTCAGGTGGGGACACCCTCATCCTGCGGAGAGACAAGGTACTCAGGGATATATTCCCTTTTCTATAACAAGGGCCTCTATAAGAGGCCGGTCTGCACCTCTTTATCCACCTGCCCCAACCTCCTAAGAGCTGGGATTACAGGTGTATGCCACCATACCTGGTGGGGGTTTCTTTAACAGGTCACGTTTAAAGGTCAGAGGCCAGCACTCTGGAGGGAAGGCAAGAAGATCAAGAGCTCAAGGCCTGCTTCAGCTACACAGTACATTTGAGACCAGCCTTTTGTTTCTGCCTCCAAACAAACACACAGCAAAAATAGGAACTGGAGACATGGTTCAGTGATTAAGAACGCTCCATGCTCTTGCAGAGGACACAGGTTCAGTTCCCAGCACCCATACGGTGGTTCACAGCCATCTATAACTCCAGTCCCAAGGGATCTGATGTCCGTTTTGCCTCCATGGCCACTGTATGCATTTGGTGAACAGACATACAAGCAGGCAGAACACTCACAGATAAAATAAATCTTTAAAAAAAAAGCCCATGGTAAACAAAAAGCACATCTTCCAGCAGCTGATACTCTATCCAGTAAATGCTGCTTATTTTCCCTTAAAAACAAGACAGCAGTAAGACATCGAAAACATTAACAAGGAGCCAGCATGTGATAGTACAGACTTGAAAATGTAGGAAACTGAGGACGGAATATTGTTTTAATTCAATGCTAGTTTGAGCTACAGAGTTCTGCTGGGCCAGCCACCTACATAATGAGACCTGAATGAATGAAAGAATGGCAAACCCTTTTATCTACCCCATTTCCCTGAGTCTCTCTGTTGACCACATAGGCTAAAGGCTTGCACAGTCAAGCATCACACAGGATATTTAGATAAAGGAGAATTTAAGCCACTGGTCCCCACAGTTATAATGGAGCCATGGAGCTTCAGAATCCTGATCAGTTAATGACATCGCAGCTACCAGTGCCACGGGCTGTGATGCTAGTGTAAAGTAACCTGCTGAGCTGCCTGCCACACAAAAGCACAACACACGGCTGAGGCTCAGTTGGTCCAGTGCTTACTTAACACAAAGGTCTGGGTTTTCGAGTCCCAACAATGCATAAAACCAGAAGTGGTGACGCATACCTGTAATCCCAGCATCTGAGAGCTGGAGGCAGGAGGATCAAAAGTTCCAGGTTACCTTTAGCTACAAAAAAACCCACAGTGTGCTGTGCTGGGCTAGCTTGTAGGTCTTGTGTTTTCAAGAGTCTCTGGCTTGCACAAAGAGGCCCAAAGGAGCTGAGGCTTGCGGCTCAGTGGCAGAGCACTTTATGGTAAGTGCTCATTATAAAGGAGAAGAACTGAGGACATGACCCAGCTATCTTCTCACTCGGGAGTCTAGTACCTTTGGCAAGATTTGCAGGTTGACTGGGCCCTGATGGCCATAAATCTGCAATCCCAGCTACTCAGCTGGTGGAGGCGAGAGGATTGCAAGTTCAAGGCTGATCCCGGCAACTTAGTAAGACTGCATCTCAAAAACAAAAAGTAAAAAGAGAAGGAATGAAGCCCAGGGACAAAGTGCTTAGCATGCTGGAGTCTCAGGTACGATCCCGGGCACAAGCAGAAACAGTCAGGTTTAGGGGTTGGGCTGCTCTGATGACAAGCTTCTAGCCCGATCTCTCCCCTGTTTCCAGTGGCTTTTTCTATTTTGGAGTCGCTGGCCCAACTTTTCCACCCTCACGGCAGTGCAGCGTTCCTGGGAGCTTCCCGGCGCTGCCAGGAAGGCACAATTGGGCAGAAGTGAACAGATCCCCGTGTAGCACTGAAAGCCCAAGGGCCAGGTAGCTGGCCAGGAGAGGGAAGGATGTAGGTTTGGAGGGTTAGGTGAGAGGACCCCAAAGCCAGAAGCTCACAGGGTCCCGAAGGGGAGGGAGGGACTCACTCAGCAAAGGCTCAGACAGAACTTGCCCTGCAGGGTGCCCCATGTAAGAAGAGGGTGGTAACATGGATAAAATTTTATGCTCCCTCCCTTCTGGGACAGATAAGCATATTCGGGTCCTGTGTCCCTTATGTGGCTTAAGTCTGTGTTGCCTCCTCCAGCATCTCCGACCCTATAGCGCTCATCTCTCAAATCTCCTTGCCAAAGTGTCATTACAAGCCATCCCTCCAGTGTGCAATGGACAGTGGTGAGAGATGCCAGGATCCCACGCCCAGCCCAGCTGATGATGGGACAGTACCCTCTACCCAAATGGACAGCTCACTGCCTGCTGGGTGCAAACAGAAACAGTAAGAAAGACAGAGTGCCAAATTCCTCCATAGCAACTTCCATTTGGTGAGGGCCATTGTATGCCGGACCCTAGCAATGTTGGGAGTCACCTGAAGGAGCAGCACCCAGCCTTCCCGTCTGGGAGATGGCAGTGGGTATCGGCTGGGACCCATCCTCATTCACCTCTTGCGCCAATCCACCGCACGGTTCTCAAGAGTATAATCCTCCTGCCTCATACCTTCCCCTGGCCTTTGCGTCTTCTTCTGCGATATCCTTTTTCCCTTAAACAACACCCCGGGAGGCTCTTCTGTCACCTCCAGTGAGAGGGTGAGAGCCTTGCTGCATTTCATCTTGGGGGTTTCACTGCCTGCCCCTCCCTCCAGCCCATCTCTATTTCTCTCCTGCCCTCTGGCCATTCTCCATTGAAGCGTCCTCTGGGATGGCCTGGGTACGCTCTTCCTTCACTCTTTAGTCTCTCCTTAAGCAATGGCAGCCCCATTTCAGCGTCTCACTCCTTTCTTCTGGACCATGAGCAAGGCTATGTCTTCCCGTTCCTTCCCTGTACACATTCCTCTCCCAAATTCTTCCCTCCTTTTACACAAGGGGGCGCCTACGAGCACCTGAACTCATCTGGGTGGGCACAACTGAGAAGCTGAGAAGCTGGGAGTGTCTAAGACACCCAGCCCAGTACTCGGGTGTCTCTAGCTGCTGAAAACCCTCCCGAGCAGAACACAAGTCTTCCAAGGCCTTGAGAATGGGAGCCACATCTCACTCACTCCCAGTTTCTGTGGGCACCATGCAGCCCCAACCCTTCCCACTTCCCGCCACCTGGGAGCACATCCTATCTTGTCTCTTCAACAGTGCTTGTTCTTCTTAAGGTGTGCCCCAAAACACCATTCTTCTTCCTCCAATATGGCCCAGAGGAGGAAAACAAACAAACAAACAAACAAACAAAAACCCTATTCTTTCTCGACTGACTTAGCATCCGGGGCTCGCGGCAATGTCCCCTGCTCCAAGTCTTTGCCTGCCCACCTCCATTGCTTCCACCCCCTTTTATTTTGTATGTTTTCTTTCTTTCCTGGGTGCAAATGTTCTTTTTCCGCTGGGATGTCTCCAACGCCTTTGTGTTCCAGGTGAGGCTGGATGGGGAGGCAGGAAAGCCAAGGTGGTGTGGGAAGTGGGAGAAGTTCCTCCCCCATGGGAATCTAGTTTAGGTTTCTCATTCTCACAACTGCAAAATCAGTAAAAACTGCGACACATTCAGGACTCATTTTTCTAAGATATCTCAAATGAGGAGTTTTAAACAACAAACGTGCCACGTTTGTTTAGAAACACAGGGCGGAAGGCTTCTGCGACCTTATCCGCACTCCTGCCCACCATAGACCCGAGCAATGCACCGCAGAAACACCTTACAATTTCATTTCATTTACAAAAGAAAATTCCTTAAAATAAAAAACGAACAAACAAACAAAGAAAAATAAAACCTCCAGGCATGGTGGCACAGGCCATTAAATCCAGAACGTGGGAGGCAGAGGAAAGTGGCTATCTGAGTTCAAAGCCAGACTGATTTACAGAGCTAGTTCCAGGATAGCCAAGGCTACACAGAGAAACCCTGTCTCAAAAAACCACAAGAAGGAAGAGGAGGAGGAAGGAGGAGGAAGAAGGTGGAAGAAGATGGAAGAAAAAAAAGAAAAAGAAAGGAAGGAAAAGAAGAAAAGAAAACCACATCTTGGGGCTTGGAGAGATGGCTCAGAGGTTAAGAGCACTGGCTACACTTCCAAAGGTCCTGAGTTCAATTCCCAGCAACCACATGGTGGCTCACAACCATCTGTAAAGAGATATGGTGCCCTCTTCTGGCCTGCAGGGACATATGCAGGCAGACCACTGTATACTTAATAAAAAAATAAATAAATCTTTAAAAACAAAAACCAAACATAAAAGAAAACCATATCGTTTGAACACTATAGTATAAAGCCACGAAGTCACACTAGTTGTTGAAACAACACTGAACCTGATGTCCATGCTTAGATTTCACATGTGCACTCTCGTGTTTTCTCACCTCTCCCACGCAGACTTGTCCTGAAATTATTTTTTTCTGAAGGGTAGTCAGCAGCCCAGTTTCACCCCAGGGGAAGTTGCTAAGTGGGGGACATGAGTGAGGGATGGATGGATGCCCTTCCAACAATACTTAGCCCAGCGTAAGATGCTCGGGCATTCTGTGTTGATAGGCAGTACCGGGGGAAAGGAGAATGCTCGCTAGTTCCACGCGTGAGTGAAGCATGTGGGAGAGAACAGTGGCCATTTGCAGTGGGCGTGTGCTAGGATGTGGGGTAGGCGGGCCAAGAGCAAACCGTCACCCTTCATTCTTGAATTCTCATCGCCTGGGAGCCTTTATCTCAAGCCTCTAACAGCTGTGTGCTCATGAGGGGGAAGGTTGGAAAGCCCCCATGACAACTGGTGGGTCAGAAAGGGAGGGAGGCAGCTGGGTGGGCAACCATTGCCAAGCAGGGCACCAGCTTCCCCACTCTCTCCTCAGGAGTCTTCCTTCTCCGGCCTCTCCCATGATTTGGCAAACCGCCCCACTGGAGAACTGGTTCCCCACATGGATGGCTTCTAGCCAGGCTCTTCCACTGAGACCCCGATGGATTGCAGCCCTGCCAGCCCTGCCTCCGTCCTTTTGGAGGGGTCCCGGTCGTCAGGACACTGAGAACGAAGCTATGATAAGGGCCTGTGCCTTGCCAGACATTGCATCAGGTGCCAAGACTCCCCTCCCCTCTCTCTGGGACCCAGAGCTCGGCAGAGACAGCCTCAGCTGTTCCGTGCCTGGATGCACAGCTTTTCCCAGTAGAAGGAAGGGAGCCCCACAGGCAGAGGAAGGATTGACCACAAGAAGCATTTCCCATAAGTGGGAAAGTCTTGAGTCCACTTATGGAGGACAAAAGGCTGATCCCTCTTAGTGGCCCAATCAGTGAGCTGTCCCTGAATCCTTAGAGAGCAGAGACAAGGGGTGGGTCTTGGGACTCTTCCAATCTGCTGGTCAATCAGGATGGAGAAAAGAAGTTACCCGTTTCTGATGAGCTGGGTTTGTCCATGCACTGACCTGTCCGGGCTAGACCCTATTTCACATGGAAGCATCTAGAGATGGCCTGGGAAGGTCATGCCCCTCCCTATCCCACTCCAGTGTCATGACTTTAGTTCTGACAGAACAGTGTGTGCTCAGAGGACACTGGTGGTAAAGTAAGCGAAGGAGGAAGAGAAGGAATGAAAGTGAAGATGGAAGGGCACGTCTGGCTAATCTCAGGTTCCCAGAATCCCGCATCCCATCCAGAATTCCAGCATCCAGGAACCGCAGCAAACTAGCATCCCAGGGCTCCAGCTTCCTTCTCTATAACAAACACATTTCCCCAGGCACAGGGCATGCTTATAACCCCAGCATGTGGGAAGTGCAGGAGGTAAAATAACCAGGAGGTCAACTGCACCCCCAACACACACAAATAAATCATTGTAAAAAAAAAAAAAGACAAACAGAATGAGTCCATCTATTATTTCTTATATGTGTGTCCAACCACAGCCAAGACAGAAAAGCAGAACTAGTCAAAGGTGCCCACGAACTTATAAGGACTATGGGCCTGAGTCATGGTGATCTAGAGAGCTAAGGGCTAGCCTGATAGAATGATGCAGTAACCCTGGCAAAAATCAGCCCAAGACCCCCCTCCACCCTTCATGCCCATGCATGGACATGGAAAGCACTCTTTCTATATCTCCACCTGACAGTCACAGTGGCTTGAAGCGTAAGGCCTGGAGAAAACAGCCCCTTGCCCCACCCCACTAGGCCTAGCAACTGCAGCTAGCTAGCCACTGTGGCATGGTGACTGGTGCCCAGGCTGCCTTCAGTCACACAGCAGACAGTCTGGGGAGCAGTCTGCTCATTCGAAATGAACCCTGGACACCAGCCAGGCAAAGCAATGAAATGTTCCACCAGAGGGAATCAACTGCCACCCATGGGGTTCAAAACGCCGAGGCAGCTACAGAAGCACCATTGACAATTCTATGCTGTTAGTATTTTGACAATCGCATGCTTGCCTCACTTGGGAAAACTTTCATGCTTCAAAAAAGGCACGCAGGAGCATCCTCCGGGCAGTATGAGAAAGGCAGGGGTCGGGCTGGGGCCGTAGCTCAGTTGGCAGAGGGCTTGTCCAACATGCATGAAGCCCCGAATTCCGGTCATACATGCATGTGATCCTTGAGCCCTCAGAAGGTGGAGGCAGGAGGATCGAAAGTTCAAGATTATCTTCAGGCTACATAATGAATTTGGCCTTCGATATAGGAGACTTTATAAACAAAACAAAAATAAAAACCGCAACTAAATAAACAAGACGGATGCCAAGTGCAGGAATACCATCTGTCATCCTTGCTACCCAGGAGGCAGAGGCAGAAGGATCACTTGTCTGTGTACAGAGCATCGGTCGGAAAGATAACAGGGGTTCTGGGGACGGATGGTGGCGGTGGTGGGGTTGCACTTAATGCCAGGAAACTGGGCATTTAAAGAGGTGGTTGCTTGTTTTAAAAAGATTTATCTATTTTATTTTGTGTATGTGTATGAGTGTTTTGTTCACATGTATGTATGTGTATCAGGTGCATGCCTAGTACCTGCAGAGGTCAGAAGAGGGTGTCATATTCCCTGGAACTGGAGCTACAGAGGGTTGTGAGTTGCTGAGTGGGTAGTAAGAACTGAATCCAGGTCCTCTGCAAGAGCAGACAGTGCTTAATGACTGAGCCATCTCTTCTGCCCCTAAAAGTGGTGAGTTTTATGTTATGCTATGTATTATTATTATTATACTAAGTAAATATGTGGGCAAAGGGGTAAGAAGGACAAAGGAACCTGAGAGGGTCCCTGTTCTTTCCTTGGATGGTGATTGTGGCTTCTAATGCCCCACAAACAGTAAGCACAGCTCCTGGTGTGGCAGGGCTCAATAACCATCTGTGGAATCAATGAATGAACTTGCGTGGTGTGTGGAGCGTCAGTTCCTGCTTTTGGTACTTGTCTTTTCTCCCTATGTGAACAGGGTGCTGGGCACTAGTAAGATGCTTGATTTGGAGCTGGGGATGTAGCCCAGTTGGCAGAGTGCCTAGTGTGCATAAAGCCCCGGGTTCTACCCTGGCACCTTCTACAGCCGGGTGTGGTGGGACACAGCTGCCATCTTCAGAACTTGGGAGGTGGAGGCAGGAGGATTAGAAATGGAAAGTCACCCTTCTCTACACAGTGAATTGAATGGCAGCCTGGGCTTCATGGATGCTGTTTTAAAAAGGCTCAATATTGGTATTGGCATAAAGCTAAATGAAAGATGCTTACATTAGGTCACTGAAACAAAGAGACTCGAGGGTCTGCCGGTGGCCACAGTTGAGTTGCAGACCATTTGTTTTTGTTTAGTTGGTTGATTTTTATTTTGTTTTGTTTTTTTTTTAAAGAGTCATAGTAAATGTAATGTCACCCCAGCACCCAAGAGACTGAGGCAGGAGGATTTCCGTGAATTTAAGGCCACCTGGGCTACATGGTGAGATCCTATCTTAAAGCAAATATCATGAGCTGAGACAGAGAAGTGGGTGGAGAGAGAGATGCTGCGGTTGCTTTAGGATTCTTGCTTTTGCTTGCTATCTTCTGGGTGCAGAGCCAGTCCACTAAAGGTGAGCTGGAAGGCAGAGCCCATTCACCCTCCCAGCTACAGTTAATTCCCTCTGGTTAACAAAGAAAAATGTCCCATTCGTTAGCATCCTTCTGTAGGACACCATGCCATGACAGCATACCAAATTCCAACTGTCCTCTTGCTCCTGCATGCCAGCCTTCCATGCAACAACATACACCCTGCAGACTCAGCATCAAGCTTTTAAGACCATAGGCCCCAGGGTCACATATTAACCTCAAGGTTAAGAATAGTCAAATCCTAGAAGTTTGCAAAAGCTGGGACAGACACCAGTGGACAAGAGGCTCACTTTATCCCTCTCCTTACCCCTATCCACCTCCGGCCCTCACTTGGTATGTGTTTCCCTGATGGAGAGAGGGGGTGGAGAGAGACAACACCTCAGAACAGCAAGGAAGACTGTTGCCAAGCCAGGCCGCAGTACAGCCGGCAAAGACCTCGACACGGCTAATTTTACATTGCTACTCACATGCCTTTATATGCTTTTATGAATAACAGCCAACATTTTTTAAAAGTCTTGAGGCTTTCCCACAAATGGATTTTTGGGTTTGGAGAAATTTGGCGGCAAAGCCACTGGGGTGTGTCTTGATCATGAACACAATCTGCTTTGGATATTATAGCAGAGAACTTTGGTGTGCAGCTGCTAGAGAAAGCATGGGAGGGTAAATTAGAGGCACACTTGTATTAGTCAGGGTTCTCTAGAGGAACAGAACACACACACACACATATCCATATATATATATATCCATATATATATGCTACATATATATATTCCATATATGGGATTTATATTAAAGTGGCTTACAGGCTATGGTCCAGCTAGTGCAGCAATTGCTGCCTACCAACTGAAAGTCCAAGAATCCTGTAGTTGTTCAGTCCATGAGGCTGGATGTCTCAGCTGGTCTTCAGTACACACTGAAATCCCAAAGAAGCAGGCTCTAATGCTAGCGAAGGAATAAACTTGTCAGTGAGAATAGGTGGGCAAAGAGCAAGAGCTTCCTTTTTCCGTGCCCTTTACATAGGTTAAAGATGGCTCTTCCTACCTCAAAATATCCAGGTTAAAAGTGGGTCTTCCCACTTCAGATGATTTAATTACAGTAAATTCCTCACAGGTGTACGCTTGGGTTTTAGTTAATTCCAGATGCCGTCAAGTGAACAACCAAGAATAGCCATCACAACACTCGATGCCATTTCTTCGCATAGTCTGCAAAGAACAAGAGACCCCACCCACACAGCTACAGCACTCGTCCAGTCTCGTGTGCTACTCCCCATGGCCCTGCCTTGATGGAAGTGAAGTGAAGACCACATGGCTGGCTTTGGTCTGTGGGATGTGGGCGAAAGTGATGTAGGCCACTTCAAGGCCTGGTCCTTAAAACGATTCCACACATTCCCCAGAGGCTGTGCTGAATGGCTGGCCATATGTGTGGATCGGCTTAGTTCAAGATGGAAGCAGCTGGATTCATGCTGGCCGTGGGAGAACCAAATGTGCTTTTGCTGTGTCAAGGTATTCAGATTTGGGGTCTGACTGTTTCAGCAGCAGACCCTGTCCCTTTCCTAGTTAATACAAAGGATTGTCCCACAATACTGATGAGGGTATCCTTTTGGAAGGACTGTTTGGCCAAAAAAACATAATTTACATTATTATGGTAGTTTTTAAATTATTATTATTATTACTATTGGAAGTGAGGACAGAACCAAGGGCCTTGCACTTGCTAGACTGTACCACTAAACTACCCCCAGCCCATCATCATCATCATTATTAATATTATTGTTGTTGTTGTTATTGTGAGCCAGGGTCTCATAAAAGTATTGCAGGCTGGCTTAAAACCAGAAATATTGCCAAGGCTGACCTTGAACTTCTGATCCTCTTGCCACCACCTCTTAAGTGCTAGGATTCCAGCTGTGAGGCACCATACCCAATTTTACTAGTTTGTTGTGTTGGATATTTGTCTTCATTAGTTTCTATTGCTGTGAAGAGACACCATGACTATGGCAACTCTTATAAAGGAAAACATTCCATTGGGGTTGGCTTTCAGTTCAGAGATTTAGTCCATTAGCATCATGGCGGGAAGCATGGTGGCGTGCGGGCAGATATGGTGCTGGAGAGTACCTGAGAGTTCTACATCTGGATCTGAAGGCAGCAGGAAGCGAAGGTAACACAGGAGCCAGGTGAGTTTCTGAGACCTCAAAGTCCCAGTGACACACCTCCTCCAACAAGGCCACACCTCCTCCAACAAGACCACACCTCCTCCAACAAAGCCACACCTCCTCCAGCAAGGCCACACCTCCTAATAGTGCCAGTGCCTAAGAGCCTATGGGGCCATTTTCATTCAAACTAACACAGCATCTCAAGTACTTTTTTGTTATCGCAAAGAGATACCGATGTAGCTTATAAAAGAAAGTATTTAACTTAGGAGCTTACTCATAATTTCAAGGGTGAGTCCCTAAACATCAGGGCAGGAGGCAAGGCAGCAGGCAAGCAGGTATGGTGTGGAGAGCTCACATTTTATCCAAAAGTTGGAGGAGGAGAGGGAGAGTCTAACCGGGAATGGTACGCTTCTTCCAACAAGGCCACACCTCCTAATCCTTCCCAAAGAATTCCACCAACTGCAGGCAAGGCATCCAAATATATGAACCTATGGGGTCCATTTTCATTCAAACCACCACACTGAGAATTGAATCCAGGGCTCCACGCAAGCTAGGTAAGCACTATATCCCCAGCCCCTATTATTTCTTGAGACAGTGTCTCACTTGAATGCCACAGTTCAGAATATACATACTCTTTGGTGTAGCTTAAATGTTGGTGCCCCTCCAAAATTCTTAAAGTTGAATTCCTGGTGTGCTAGTGTTAGGGATGACATCTTTAGAGTGGTTAGGTCAAGAAGGCAGTGTCCTTGTGCATAAAATTAGTGCCCTTGTAAAAGAGGTGTGAAGGAACTTAGTCACCCCTTCCACTGTGTGAGGACATGGCATAAAGGTTTCATCTTCGACGTAGAGAATGAGCCTTTTATTAGTTGCCAGATACACTGGCACTTTGATTTTAAATTTTCCAACCTCTATAACCAAATTTGACAACTTGCTGTTACTTTTTTTTTTATTTATTATGTATACAATATTCTGTTTGCGTGTATGCCTGCAGGCCAGAAGAGGGCACCAGACCTCATTACAGATGGTTGTGAGCCACCATGTGGTTGCTGGGAATTGAACTCAGGACCTTTGGAAGAGCAGGCAATGCTCTTAAGCGCTGAGCCATCTCTCCAACCCCAACTTGCTGTTACTTTTAAGTTTCCCAAGCAATGACACCATGCTAGCTGCCCCAACAGACTAAGATACTCGCTGGCCCAGAAATTCCTAGTCTAGGAACGAAATTACAGCCACGCTCGTATGGGTGACACTAAGGATGCATGTGACAAGAAATAGCTTGCAACTGTGAATGGGTCACTGACACCTTAATGCTTATCAATACCCTTTCTAATGCCCCGCTCGTTTGTTGCTCCCGGAGCTTTTCATGGTGTTCTTCATTAGCAACCTTTCAACTAGAAGTGCGTCTGTGCAGTGACCGTATCGGAGGTGCGCATGCTTGGGAGCCTCATGGAGGGAGAGGGCCAAGGGCTGGCCTTCTGTGAAGACACAGCTCTTCTTTTCCTGTTCTTCACCTTCATAGAGACAGCCCTGTTACAGGATTTTGAGGTAACTGCTCCGATGGTCAGCTTTGATTGACACCTTGATGGGATATGGGATCACTGTGCCTGTCAAGGATTTTCCGGATTAGGCTTCATTGAGATGGAAAGTCCTACCCTAGATGCTGGCAGCGCCATTCTGTGGGAATCCTGACTGAATTAAAAAGAACAGTGACCTGGGCATGGTGGCACTTGGCTTTAATCCTAGCACTCAGGAGGAGGCAGAGGCTGAAGGATCTCTGTGAATTTGAGGCCAGCCTGGTTTACATCATGAATTCCAAGACAGCCAGGGCTATATAGTGAGACCTTGTCTAAAAAAACCAAAGGGGAAAGTGAGCTAAGCACAGATTCTTCACTTTCTGCTTCTTGACTGTAGATGCCTTAAGACTGCAGTGACCACTGGTCTCCCGCCCTGCTGCTGTGCCTTCCCTGCTAGGACAGATTGCCCCAGAACTGTAAACACAGACAACGTCCCTGCTTCCTTAGACTGCTTTGGTCAGATATTTTGTCTCTGCAATGAGACAAGAAACCAATAACAGGGCTGCCCTGGAAACCAGCAAAGTGTGTATGAGGCTCTCAATATAGAGGAACCTGTATCCAGTTGGTTGTGATTGCTAGTCTAGACAGATGTCAGCCGGAGCCTGTCTGTCCTATGGCACCATTAGCCTGCATTCCTCGGTGTATTTCTCCCAGCTGGGCAGCAATTTACTGCAGCAGAGGGACACGAGCTGACTCACTCTGGCTATTCCTAATCAGTCCAAACAATCTTTACATAACTGAAGCAGTTATTTCTGGCCAAGGGCTCAATGTTATTATTTTTGTCATTATTTTGGTCCAGATACTGCTAGACACACACATGGCCCTTGTCAGACAGCTTAAAACTTCTCAGCTAGGAAGGCAAGTTGATTTCAACTCCTCACTGAGGCTGATTGGCTAGAAAAGCGTTCCTGTCATGCTGAATTTGAACAGGTACATCCCACTGGGAGGAGGGAACTGTGATTGATTGGTGATGTCTGCACGGGTGGAGGAGAAGAGGCATCTTGTGAATGTGTCAAGCTTGCTCTGGAGCACTGGGTTTCAATCCTGAAAGCATGCACGAATCACCTAGGGAGCTTAACAAACTCCTGATGGCCAAGCCCCACCTCCTGAGATTATGACTGTATTGATCTGGGCACAGCCTGGGCATCGTGACTGCCAAAAGATCCTTAGATGATCCTAACCTGGGGTTAGTAGAGACCAAGAGCTACTATCTGAGAACATCGAACCTCACTAGCCCAGGACAACTGGGAGGTGGCAGAAGCTGCCATCTGCTACCTGCCCCACACCAGCTCAGCAGCAAGACCACACTGACAGGAAGTGCCAATCTGTCCCTCCTTCCATTTCTTCCTTCTTTTGACTGAGAGTCTGACTATTAAGTCCAGATCAGAACTCCCAGAAATCTTCCTGCCTCAGCCACCCCAGTGCTGGGGTTATAAGCAAGCACCATGGTGTCTGCCTTAGGGCTGGGTCTCTGGCTGACCAAGCATAGAACTTAGAAAGAATAGGTCTGTGTTCCCTGTGTTAACTAGGACAGAGTCTTAGGAGTGTAGGTGTAGAACTCAGCAAAACCAGCCCTCCAGCTGGGCACGAGCAGCGTTCCCAGAGCCCTTGTTTAGCAGACACAAAAACCTGGGTTTGATGCGTAGTAACATCTGCTGCTAAATCTCCCTTTTATAAGGACCCTTGTGGTTCTATTTGGGATCGCCCAGCTAATCCAGGGCACTTTGCCATCTCCAAATCCTTAAATGACATCTACAAAATCCCTTCTACCATGTAAGGTAACACATCCACAGAGGTTTGAACATGGCCAAAACTATGTGGTGCTGAGGACTCATAGCTGCCTTCCACAAGCCCCTGCCTCTTTAAGCGGGGGTACTGCGGTGATGTGCCTAGCACGGTATCAGTTAGGAGGCCCGGGTGTTTAATCCCAGCTGAGTATGATAATCCTTTAGATGGCAAAGCCTAATACTGCCAGTGTCCTGAAGATCCACTGTGAGGAAGAGGGTGGCATTAGCTCCCTGAAGCCTGCAGGCTACCAGAGTAGGCTCACTGTAAAAGCTCCAAATCCAAAGGGCAGTGATGCCCATTATCCCACACCTATTTAGCACGAAACCTCAGGGCTCAGGAGTCTGTTCAGTGAATACTTCTTGAGGCGGATGAACTGAACCATTCCTGGGTCCCCCTCAAGAGGGTCCCTGGTTTAGATGAGAGGGGTCAGAGCCTAGAAAATGAAGAAGAAAGAGATCCTGTGGGCAGATAGCGGCTAAGGCTTCTGAGTTAACCTCACACCCAGCATTGACTGCCTGGGGCTGGGGGCAGGGCTGGTATCCTTTCTCCTCCCTGAAGTCCAATAGGAGTGAGGGGACCAGATCGAGCCATCAAGGGGCCATTGTTACTGGAACAGAGGAGGCTCTGTGCCCACTTAGCACTCCCCTCCAAGCGGAGCTGCTCCCAGCTGAGCTGGCTGCTAGCTTAGGGAGTGAGGCTAGGGAGGGGCTCAGGGGACCCTACTCAGGACAATCAGTCTTGGGCAGAGAGTTCTACAAATCTGTTTAGGAAGCGGGCAGGCTTCAGTGCCAGGGAAGTTTTCCAGAGAATACTGGAAAGCTGGGGATGGCCAGCGAACCCCAGCAGACCCCAGTGGAGACAGAGGGAGCACCTCCCCACTGGGTAGTCACGCCTGACCTACCATCTCCCCCTAGAAAAACAGAAATGTGAAGTCACTGAGTAAATAGTGCCTTTCACAGCCTCTGGAAGGGCTTTCAGAAGGCTGGGGTGGGGGCTCTATGTTCTGTGGGTTGGGGATTCGAGAGGCAGGTCACTCAGCCAGGGCTGGGCACAAGTGCCCTTTGCTTGGAGATTTCAGCATTCTGCACTCCGCAGAAATGGCATGCGTAAGCTAGATTTTAGGTGGACGGTGTTCAAGATGCTCAATGATAACAGGTCAGGCTGCCACCAGGGGCCACCTTGACAGTCTGAGATCATCTTTCTCTCTTGTGTTAACCAACGCCCATTCTTAGCTGCTCCGTAAAGCAAACCCAAGGGAGACTGCTGGCTAGAAGCAGTCCAGGAGAGAGCTGGATGCGGTAGCATACAACTGCAAGCCCAAGATGGAGACCAGCCTAGGTCTTACAGAGAGTAAGTTCCAAGCCACCTTGAGATACATAACAAAACCATCTTAAAGAGGCTGCCAGGCTGTGGTCACAGTGTCACCCCAGTGCCATATTCTGTGGTGTGCAAATCTCTGGGCCAGGCCAGGGTCACCAGCAGAACTCTGGAGGTGGAATCTGGCAGGCTGCTCCCATCGGTCCAAGTACTAATGATCAAGATACTATTCCCTGCTCTCTCCTGCTAGGATCATTTTTCAAGCTGAAGGATGAGCAACCTATTTAACAAATCAGGCAAGCCTGTGTCCTCCTTTTTCTCCGTCCTCCACAGAATAGTATTGTATAAAACGGAAGACACCAGAGCGCCTCCTCATGTGTTGGAAGGATGCACACGGGGTCCCTAAGACGTCTGTCTCAGTTACGTGTGTCTGTGCTGACGGTTCAGTTAAAAACCCTCAAAAGTGCCAGACAGTGGTGGCGCACACCTTTAATCCCAGCACTCGGGAGGCAGAGGCAGGCAGATCTCTGTGGGTTCGAGGCCAACCTGGTCTACAAGAGCTAGTTCCAGGAGAGGCTCCAAAGCTACAGAGAAACCCTGTCTTGAAAAACAAACAAACAAAATCATGCTTTTCCTCATGCAGGGAAACCTTTCTGTCCTCCACCTCCTGTTGTTGTGCAGGTTGCTAGTGCTGGACCCAACAGTTAATTAGCCACATGGGTGGCTGGACTAGGGGTGGGTGATGCATTAGACTGGTTTCTGTCTATTGTCTTCAACTATGGGCGAGGCATCTGCCATCATGATAAAGCAAATAAAATAGCCTGTCTTAAAACCTTTGTAAAGAGCTGCACACAAAGGGGAGCTGTCGCCAAAGGCGAGCAGGCAGCCATTAACCCTTAAAGCTGAGCCCAAGCCCTACACATCTTCAGAGCCATCCCCTATCTAGTTCCACAGCCACAGTCAATACCCCAGGGACTAGCAGGAAGTCCCCTCCCCGCCACACCCATCATCTGTTACCTTCAATCCTTTTGCACTGCTTAATTGTCAGAGCACGTGGGTAGACAGGCTGGACCCTTCCCACCACCCTCTCTGGACCAGAAACACGGGTTCAGAGAAGTTAAATGCTCTGCCCAAGGTCACCTAGCTCAGAATTAAGGCCAGACCGTGAAGGGTAAGGTCCCCTGGCTCTAGCTGGACAATTCCTCCCTGACATGTTTATATCTCCATGTCCTCTGTGTTAATCATTTTCACTCTTAGAGGTGACGCCGCACAGACCGTATGTGTCCGTAAGTAAAGACAGAAACAAAGAAGGAAGCAGGGAGTTAAAAATACGTCTAGTATGTTGTTGGACTCCACCTTGACCTCCCCCCCCACCCCAAGATCAGACACGGAGGAGGGGGATAGCCTGGGAAGGGCCCAGACATCACTTCCCTGTACCTTGAATGCTCTTGATTTGGCCCCACTGAACAGTGTCCCCGGCCCCACAGGCCACCTCTAAAGGCTCCGGTGAGACGTGTGCTTCCCCACCCCACAGACTGCCCCTTAAACTTGAGGAGCTCACCTCAGAACTCCGAAGCTTCAGCCACATGCAGAAAAGGGGCAAAACTCTGGCCAAGGCCCTGAGGACTGATGATGGCCCAGTAGGGGCTCCTAGAGCAGTACCCACTTAAATGTCGAGAGAGGACAGCCACCTGGTTACCCGGGCACTACCTGGAAAGCTGTGAGGTCATCCGTAGCCCAAGTGACCTAGCAGAGCACCAGGCCACCCCACTGGGAAGCCTGCTCATCTAGGTTAGGAACCCACAGCTGAGCTTGAAGGGTGCCAAGGTCTTATTCTGTGGACGCCTTCCTTTTTGTCTGTTGTAGACGGCAATGTCCGTGTCAACTGACCTTTCCCCACGTGCACAGACTGCTTTTCCTGAACACTGCCTTTGCAGGTAGCCCTGGTAAGGTGGAGCTCCCAGACTTTTTGCTAACTGGCTTCTCCATGTTAATTTGTATGTGTCGTGTCCCCTCCCCCCCATGTAGCAGGACACCTGTGTTTGAGCGCATCTTTCTCGGGAGCAAGAGAAAGGCTCTCATATGCCTTGTAGGGATGAGTGACCATTTTCCTGTAGCATTTTAATTTTTGTTTTATTTACACGTGCGTGCACATGCGTGTGTGTGTGTGTGTGTGTGTGTGTGTGTGTGTGTGTGTGTGTATGTTTTTGTAGATCAGGAAAACTTTTGGAAGTTGATTCTCTCCTCCAGCTATGGGTCCAAGGATTCAACTCAGGTTGTCAGGTTATACTACATGAATTTTTACCCTCTGAGCCATTAAAAGCCATCCTAGAGCAGTTTGTAGCTTTAAGGGCCTCCCACAGACATCTAGGGCAGATCCCTTCTCCACCCAGGCTGCCTGCTAACCTGGCCCTGACTCCTTTTCTCTACAGAAGGGTTTGGGAACAAATTGCCTTCACAAAGGGCCTATGACTACCCAGAATGCAGCACGGGACTATTGCATGCTCACCCAGAGGTCTGCAAGCCCAAAGCCTTTTGTGGTGTCCTAACCTCTTCAGTGGCACTGTACCCCAAGTCCAATTCTGTGCAATTGGCGCAATTCCAGT
>PVIU01012210.1:26411-61154 GCA_004026605.1 Ondatra zibethicus
AAGCCTGAGTCTCCCCTCCTCTCTGGCTCTGCTCAGTCATCACTCTGGAATTTCTGGAGAACTGTCGCTATCCAAGCTGAGAAGGCTGGCTCTTATTAGATACGGGGGGGGGGGGGGGGGCAGTCTCCATTTGCCTCCTAATCTTTCTTGCTGGTGTCACATTCTGCTTTATCTCTTTATAAATTCAGGGCCTATTTAAATGGATTTTCGGAGAGCTGGGCGTGGTGGGAAAGGCCTGTGACCTTAAGCACTTTGGCGGTGGCTGCAGGAGGATCAAGAGTTCAAGGTCACCACCAGGCTTTTTACCCCAGCACTCGGGAGGCAGAAGCAGGTGGATCTCTGTGAGTTCAAGGCCAACCTGATCTACAAGAGCTAGTTCCAGGACAGGCTCCAAAGCCACAGAGAAACCCTGTCTTGAAAAACAAAACAAACCAACCAAACAAACAAAAAAAGAGTTCAAGGTCATCTTTGGCTTCAAGGTATTTGAGGCTAGCCTGGGCTCATTTAAAAACAAGAAAGTCACACAGACTTAAACAGAGAACTCTCAACAGAGGAATCTAAAGTGGCTGAAAGACACTTAAGGAAATGTTCAACATCCTTAGTCATCAGAGAAATACAAATCAAAACAACTCTGAGATTCTATCTATGTAAGAATGGCCAAAATCAAAAACACTGATGACAACTTATGCTGGAGAGGTTTGGGGAAAAGGGAACACTTCTGCATTGCTGGTGGGAATGCAAGCTGGTACAACCCCTTTGGATGTCAGTGTGGCGATTTCTCAGAAAATTAGGAAACAACCTTCCTCAAGACCCAATAATACCTCTTTTAGGTATATATCCAAAGGATGCTCAATCGTGCCACAGGACATGTGTTCAACTATGTTCATAGCAGCTTTGTTTGTCATAGCCAGAACCTGGAAACAACCTAAATGCCCCTTAATCGAAGAATGGATAAAAAAAAAAATGTGGTCCATTTACACAATGGAGTACTACACAGCAGAAAAAAATACGACATCTTGAATTTTGCAGGAAAATGGATGGAGCTAGAAAACATTATTTTGAGTGAGGTAACCCAGACCCAGAAAGACAATTATCACATGTACTCACTCATAGGTGATTTTTAAACATAAAGCAAAGAAAGCCAGCCTACAAACCACAATCCCAGAGAATTTAGACAACAATGCAGACACTAAGAGAGACTTACATAGATCTAATCTACATGGGAAGTAGAAAGTATAAAAAGACACGATCTCATGAGTAAATTGGGAGCATGGGGACCTTGGGGGAGGGATGAAGGGGGGAGGGGAGAGGCAGGGAGGGGAGCAGAGAAAAATGTAGAGCTCAATAAATATCATGGAAAAAAAATAAAAACAAGAAAGGCTTGTAAAACAGGAAGGTTTTACTCTAGGGAGGTATGCGATCTCCCTTGTAGCTTTTCATTTCATTGTTTGCTGGTACAAAGCTGAAAAGGTCACAAGGTGACTTCCCATTCCTGTGCCTGGAGGGGCATTCAGGACAGTCTGCACAGGTGACCAATAATATCAGGGTTTTGTTTTGTTTTCAGTTCTCCAATTTTATTTTATTTTTTGGCCATGTTGGGATCAAACTTAGGGTCCTAAACATGTTATGCTGGCCCGAGTCCCCAGCCCTGTCTACCTGTCCACTTTGAAGGCAATTTAAATTCTACTCCCTTGGGCTTCTTGTTTTATTAGGTAAACTGAGGTACAACCTGGAAAAAATAATTGGGAGCAGAGTTAGCATGGGGGTGCTGCAGAGTCTCACTTTGTCATTCTTATCAGCATCTGTGATCATTGCTAACTGGGCACCCACAGTTTGGCCCTTACAAGCCAAGGGTCAGGGCCCTTGGGGCCCAATACACCGAGCTTCTAACCTTTCCCAGCTCTCTGGCCCTCTCTCTCTCTCTCTCTTTCTAATTTGTTTTTCAAGACAGGGTTTCACTGTGTAGCCCTGGCTGTCTTGGAACCCTCTCTCTGTAGCCCAGGCTGGCCTCAAACTCAGAGATGGGCCTACCTCTGCCTTCCGAGTGCTGAGATTAAAGGTGTGCACTGCCACCACCCGGTACCTTCTCTTTTTTAATAAGCCATCTCTGTCTCCACCTTCTGCTTGGGTTCGTTGGGAATCCTAGTCCGTGCTCTCTGGACTCACACATGTATCAGCGACAAAAGAATCAGGCATCAGGAGAGAGGACCAAATAGCCCACCACTGTCCTTTGTCAGAGGGTCATGTTGGTCCCTGCCTCCAGGAAGAAAGTGACCCTCTGTCCTTGTGTATACAGAGAGGGGACTCAAGTCTCTTTCTCCTTCCTCCTTCCAGCTATGGGAGCTCAGTCAGAAATCTCTCCCTGCCTCGGTGCTCTCGGGAGGGAAACCAAGCTAACTGGGTCTCCCCTGCAAGGTGGTTGGAGGGTGTAAAGGTGCCATTCTGTACGGAGCTGGCACAGACCCCTTCACCTAGCTTCTGGCTGAGGGCAACAGGAACAGAGCTTTGAGTCACAGCAACAGCTGCAGCAGCCTGGCATCCTGCATCCACCGCCTGGGCAGAGGAAGCTGGCACCACGCCCCAGCCTGACTAACATTCTTTTTCCAGGTCTGACCCACCAAACCCTGGACAGGCACCCCTCTGACGCATGGAGAGGAGAATCAGCAACGGTTTAAGCAATCCTGTCCCCCAACTCTCATATCCACAGAGTTCCCATAACCAGAGAAGCCACCGCTCTGTGCCATTTCCTGCCTGGGCCCACAGTCTCAAGGAAAGTGAACAGTGACCCATCCAGACATGGGAGCTGCCCTGGGTCTCATTGTTGGCATCCGTAAAATGCTACTAGGTTGAGGCACATAGAACAGTTGGCCAAAGATGCTCAAACAAAGCTCTCTCAGACACTCAGCTGCATCCTTGGAGGATTATCAGCTTCTCACTCCCATCTGGGGCACAGCTTAGTGTTGGGCACAAGCCCCACTAGCTTCACTTTCTGAACACCGACTCCTAGGCTGGAGGTGTACTTCAGTAGGTAGGGAGATACAACTGGCATGCACAAGGTCCTGGGTTCAATACCCAGCAACCCATAAACCCAGGTATGACGATCCACACTTGTAATCCCAGCATTTGGGAGATGGAACGAAAAATCCAAGGCCATTTTTGGCTATATAGTGTTTGAGGCCAGCCTGGTGTCTCCAAAAAAAAGCAAACAACTAAGCACCACCTCTAATAGGAGACCAAGCACCTTTCTCAAGGAAAAGAGACTAAAAAGTCAACATAGAGGTTAGGTACCACGATGCTGGCCTGGACTCCTCACAGCACAGTAGGAAAGGTGGGGAGGTGGGAGACAGAGTCTGGGAAGGGGATGCAAGGCAGGTTGTGGCCCTGACAGCCGGGGGTGGACCCTTCATAGGACTATGGGCACTGAGGTCTCCAGGACCCAGGAAGGGCAGGCAGACAGGTGGGCGGCAGACAGAGCGACGCAGTGATGTCAAGTTTTCCACCCAATGACTCAGTGGCTTGTCCTGGGCTATGAATAGCGAGCTTTATTCTGTGGTCTGCAGGCCATCCTGCCCTCTGAATCGTCCTGGCGTCTCTCCCTTGTCACCTTCCATCCTCCCTGCTATGGGGACTCACGACTATAGCCTCTCTACCCTGGTCCTGGGCACAGCCTCAGGCTGCCTCAGCCAGCCATTCCAGCCTCCACTGTGAGGAGAGATCTAACCATAGATAAACCCAGGGAGTCAGGCCTGTCTCTGAGTCCCCATGACTCCACAGCCTCAGGCAGGCTACTCTGCCTCTCTCTGCCCTGGGGTTGGCTCATCTGAGAATGGGGACATTGCTTCCAGTCTTGATAGGTTGAACAGGGCTTCGTGGGGGCATCAAGCATGTAGTATGCAGCAAAGCATGTTGTGCCAATTATGACATCTAAGGGCAACAAAGATACAAATTCAGTTTACTTCCTAACTGCTTTCAAAAATGCACACCCAGGCAGGGAAGCACATACCTATAACCTCAGCACTTAGAAAGCAGAGGCAGGAGGATGGTCATATGTTGGAGGCCAGGTTGGTCTACATAGAAGGCTTCTAGCCCATGCAAAGGTTGAATGACCATCTATGGAGAGGACAGGACTGGGCACGGAGGGCTCATGGAATGAGCAGAGCCTAGAGAGCATCAATCCATGAGCCAGCAGCATAGCACAAAGATGTATCCTAGGCAGGCAGGCAGAGATGGATGATGGATGATGGATGGATGGATGGATGATGGATGGATGGAGAAATGGGTGGATGGATGGATGATGGATGGATGGATGGAGAAATGGATGGATGGAGAAATGGGTGGATGGATGGATGATGGATGGATGGATGGATGGATGGAGAAATGGATGGATGGGTGGGTGGGTGGGTGGATGGACAAGCCTCTCATGTCCATCCTCAGGATCCTTGCCTAGGTCCCACTGAGTCGTGTGTCTGGAGGTCCCCATTCTCCCTGCCATTCCCTGCCACTTCCACTTACCATGACTCCCCTTTGCCTACTCCCTAGTAGGATCATCCTGGCCCGGACCATCCTACCATCTCTGCCAGCTGCTCCTTCAAAGTCTGACTTCACATCTCTAGCCCTTGTCTTTTGTAGTCAGACACCATACAGTATGCTCTTTGTATGCCCTGGGACAGTGCTAAGCAAGGAGAACAGATGACTAAGGCAGGACCATCCTGTCATCAGAGTCACTAACCAACTGAGACCACTGGCCACAAAACTAACAGCCACCCACGCTGTGGGACAGCGTGGACATGCAGGCTCTGTGGTGGGGGCTACCCAGCCAGGCTCGCATGAGAGAGTGATATGCACGCCAAGGGGAAGGAGAGTTGGAGGGGGTGTCCTGGAAAGCCAAAAAGGCTGTGTGGCCAGGAAATGAGGGGAGTTTGGAACCCTAGACAGGAGATCAAGTACAGACAGAAGCAGGAATGTTCCACAGATCACAAGCCATGGAAGCCACCTAGGACTCTGCATTATTGGAAAGACCATGGGTACACGGAGGCCTTGGCCTGTCGTCTCCTCCTGGTGCAGATGCTAGGCTCGATATAGATGCTGTATGATCAACAATGCCAACTGGGGTCAGCCAGTGGATGCCAGGTCAGACTCAGGGAGTCGGTGACATGTGATACCAACCCCCTGGACTCAGTTCCTCAGATGGAGCCTTAGGCACATTCCAGCCCCTTCCTCTGGATACAGCCACATCAGGACAAATACACATCAATGATGTCATGGAAGGGTAAAGATCTCCCAGCTTGCCAGCCATGGATGTGGATGGCACAGCCTGAAGATGGCGGTAGAGTCAGTGACCAGCTCAGTGGGAAGCCAATGAGGGCCTATGAGAAGGATCTGGTATGGTGCAGACCTAACAACGGTTGCAGCTTCTAGTTCCTGTGGACCCTGCCCTCAGACGTCAAAGCAAAGTGCAAAAGGAATTAGCAACACAGGGAGTTAGCGTTTGCAAATGGGCCAGAGGAGGTCCATTCATTCTCTGAGGAAATGATCTCGCTCTTCAGACCCATGGTTTCTTGGAGTTTCTTCAGACTTGGGCATCTGCCCTTAGCACTCAGGCCTCTGGCTGTCCCCAGAGGAGAGCTGAAGACCACAGCCAGCCCAGCCAGCCCGTGGAGCTGTGCTTTGAGCTGTGAAATTCTTTCCTGAAAATTAGCGCAGTCGCAGCTGCGGGGGCGCGGAGCATTTATTTGCAAAATGTTTCCTCAGCTAACACTGCTTTGGCTCAGGCATACTAGCACTTTCCAGGATCCTGCAGATGGCGAGGCAGCTGGAGAGAAAGGGAGACAGGAAAGCAGGGAGGAGGAGTATGGGTGGGGCCAGCTCACAGGTTGAGTGGAACTGTTACAGACACCTTGTTGTGGCCTGTATGAACACTAGGTACATACCAAAAGCCTATCATCCTGCAGAAGCTCTGGCACCATCTAAGCTGTGGACCTGTGATCTCTCTCTCTCTCTCTCTCTCTCTCTCTCTCTCTCTCTCTCTGTATGTGTGTCTGTCTGTCTGTCTGTATCTATCTATCTATCTATCTATCTATCTATCTATCTATCTATCTATCTATCCATCCATCCGTCTATCCATCTATCTATCTCTATCTCCAGGGTCTCATAGCCCAAACTGACTTCAAACTCTCTTTGTAGCCAAGGATGCCCTTGAACCCCTGATTCTCTTGCCTTTTCCTCCGGAGTGCTGGGATTACAGACATGTCCCACTATATCCAACTGTGAGCCTTCTTATGACCCAGAACTGTGCTCAGAAGTCCCCTACATAGATAGGATCAATGGGAACAGGGTCTGCAGTCCCACCTGCTCTGGCCTTGCAGACTTCCCTTGCTAAACTGGGAACTCCATGCAACCCCATTTTTAAACTGCTGCTGAAGGGATTCAGCTAACTTTTGGAGGAGTTCACTCCTGCGTTGTTTGAGGTGCCCATGGGAAGACAAGGTAGTCTTCCTAATAAATTCTAGTTGAGTGTCTAGCTAGCGCACTCAGGGCTCATCCAGTAGAGCATATTGATCTGTTTACAGACATGTGGGTATCCCTGAGATGCTTTACACCCTCAGCTCTATAAACAGTTGGCATAGGGGTGTGCCAGGAGGATGCCAGTAATGACACACATCTAGCATTCACTGTGTCCATTTCGAACCATCATATACACTGGAACTCACAACAGTCAGCCACACTGTTCCCATTCCCTTCTCTTTTTTTTTAAGATTTATTTATTTATAATATATACAGTGTTCTGCCTTTATGTATGCCGGCAGACCAGAAGAGGGCACCAGATCTTGTTACAAACAGTTGTGAGCCACCATATGGTTGCTGGGAACTGAACTCAGGACCTTTGGGAGAGCAGCCAGTGCTCTTAACCTCTGAGCCATCTCTCCAGCCACCTAGTTCCTTCTTATAGACCAAGAAAGGAAGGCCCTGAAAGGGTTTAATAGCTAGCCCAAAGTGTTCTTAAATATCACATAGTTTGTCTTTTCAATGAACATGGCATTGAGTTTGTAGGTGTGGGTTTGTAGACATTTGTGCCTACACATGTTTTTGGAGAATATCTACGTGTTTTGTATTTACCTAATATTTTGTATGTGGGGGCAAACCTGAGTGTGCGTGCATGTGTGCATGCATTTCTGCCCAGTGTGAAATATTGGTCTAGCTGGGTGGTGGTGGCACAGCACTTGGGAGGCAGAGGCAGGCGGATCGCTGTGAGTTCAAGGCCAGCCTGGTCTACAAGAGCTAGTTCCAGGATAGGCTCCAAAACTACAGAGAAACCCTGCATCAAAAAAAAAAAAAAAAAGAAAAAAAAGAAAGAAAGAAAGAAAGAAAGAAAGAAAGAAAGAAAGAAAAGAAAGAAAGAAATATTGGTATATACGTGGTTTGGGGGCCTACCAGCCCTTTCTCCCCACCAACTCTGCAGGATGGGTCTGGAGAAGGAGCTCACTGGGTAGAGTTTGCCCAGTGAGCATGTAAGGCCCTGGGTTCTACTCCCAACACCAAAGGAGGAAAAGTCTATAGAATATGGAACCCACCCCCAACTCCCTTCTCCAGCAGTCTGGTGGTGGGCCGTACTGAGCGCCCTCAGGCAATGCCCCTCTCCCAGACTCCTGTAGTGTTGGGTGTGTAGACTAAGCTCACACCGCCACACATGAGGAGGCTCTGGGACCCTTTGGTCCTGAGTTGAAGATCCTGAGCACTAGGAAGCTGCCCTCACCTACAGCCCATCCCCATTTCTGAGGGTGTATGAACTTTCAGTTCATTAATAAGTTGCAGCGCCCTCGGAGGGTCAGCGACCCATCTCAAAGACACAGAAGGTCCACTTAGGGCTTGCACTCTGCGAGGACATGGGTGACCCCTCACCATCCACCCACCCCCAGCAGACCCAATTCTGGGACAGTCTGGTCAACCCAGGACATATACAAAGGAAGTGAGCACATGGTCTCTTTTTTCACAAGCGGGTCCCACTTTGGAGAAATGTGACCCGAAAATGACTTTGGTCCACCCACCCTGGAGCAATGTGTAAGATGCCCCAAAGCAGCTGGCGTTCTCCACCCGCCAAGGAGGTACCAGTCTTCCTCCAGACTGCGTACTCACCCAGATAGAATTGAGCTGCAGCCCCAGGCTATCCTTTCTCATCCAAGTTCTGCTTGATCCCAACCGCCAGCATCTAGTCCAGCAGCACGGGGCAGGCTTGGCCAAGATGTGCTCCCTGGCTTTTAAAGCTCCCAAAAGTCAAGGGGGTAGGTATGGCGGAACTGGGAGGGGCAGGCATAACCTTCTAACAGTCCAGGCTGGCCCCAGAAGTGGCTGTTTACTTGTGGCCACCAGTGGTGGCTGAGTGGGGAAATTGGTTTGTTGGTTTTCCACACTTCCTCCAGACTTCCCACAGAGACCTCTTGGACCCCGGTGATGAATGGCCCAGAGTTTAGAGAAACCCTCAGTACTCCAGCACACAGTCATCTTTGTGAGAAGCTAGCAGCACTCGGGGGAGCCAGGCCAATGCTAGAAACTGATTGAGGAGATCCCCTGGCCAGCTCCTTCTCCGCACTGGCTGGGGACCAGGAACAAGCAGCTAGAGTTGGGACAATGGAGATAGAAGGTGCCTGAGCCTGCAGAGACCCACACCCTGTTCCCCACTACACACACCCAGCTGTGGAATCTACAGAGTTGGAGCAGGACAGGCGGCTTCTTATCCTCTCCTCAGGTCTCCGAGAAGAAAGGGCGATAAAATCGGTGATTAAAATCAGTTTAAGTGCTGTTGCCACATGACTTCCTGAGGCTGGAGGCTGCTCTGAATCTCTGAGCCATCTCTTGCAGGTGAGATGCCCACGGTCCTTCCCAGCTTCACTAATCACTTGAAAACATTCCTAGCTCCCAGCTCCCTCACATGTCAGGCACCGACATGGGGCTGAAGGTACAAAGATGAGTGGCCCCATCTCTGTGGGATGGTCTCCATTCCCAGACATCCTCTCTCCATCCAGCATGTCTGTCCATTCTGCCAAGGTGGGGCAGAAGGCTCCTGGTGCCCTGCAAACAGAACTTCACTGTTCTTGGACCTCACCCAAGGAGAGTCTGTTAGATGGGGGGAGGGGATGTCAGCTGAGCTGTGTTCATCCAAAGCTTCTTACATCCTTTTAAGGGTACCTACTTTTCTCATATTATGGGTACCATATCAGAGGCTCTGAGTAGACAAAAATCCTGCCTCTGAAGGAGTGATCCTAACCCTCAGAAATGGGAGGAACAGGACATCAGATATTCCCAAACCCCAGATGCCCAGCCTAGGCATCTGCAGGGAGGGCAGTGTGGCACCAAGTCCCCAGTTCCTGAGTTTAGGCATCCACTCTTGGTCCTCATGTCCTCTTGTGCCCAATGAGATCAGACATCGGATACTTTGTGGGCCCTTTGCACACAAGCATAGCTGGGGACAGGGTGAGGCTTTGATGTCACCTTCCCTAGCTGCCTGGCTCTGCCTCACCTTCCCTTCGGACAGTCTGAAGACTCCAGCTCTGCAGGGCAAGGGGTATGGTGGGAACGACAGCTGGGACCATGACCCCTTACATTCACCAGGGAAATGGTGGGGTGAGGATAATAGTTTATGCTGTCAAGGGGCAAAGGGGAAGGAGTATAGTGACCCACTTAAGAAGGCAGATGTCTGACAGTTCAACCAGGGGACAGTAGTAAGGGACAGTTTTTGTCTCCATTGAGTAGTAGCTACTCAGTTGAGTAGTGAATTGTCTTTCATGGGGTTACCATACCCTGCCCCTGCACTCACACCCAACCTCCAGCTTCCTGACTCCTGAGCCACATGGAAGGATCCAGGAGCTGGGTACCACCCAGCCTTTGGTTTCCATGGCTCCACAGAGACTGGAAAAAGATAGATAGTCAGAGCCCACAGAACCAGGTTAGAAAATGTCACCGGTGTTTCTTCCTTGTTGCTATGGAGACTTATACAGACAGGCTGGCACCGTGAAGCCAGTACAATTCTGAAAACAGACTTTGCAGGTTCAAATCCTAACTTGGTCTCTTACTAGCTGTGTGACTTTGAAAGATATCTATTTTTTTTTCTGAGGCTTAGTTTCCATCTGTAAAAAAGGAGATGAAATGGAAATTCTAGAGGAGAGTAATGACTTAAGGGGACAGTATCTTTGGGGCTCCAGAAGGCATGACAAAGGGGGCAAGGGGATAGGAGAGGGGACCGGCTACTGTATTCTACCTGGAATTGGGGTAGCCAAGCACAACCTCCCTCCTTTTTCCTCTGGGACCACAGGCCTGGCACGACCCACGCACCTTGCTAATCCTGGCATTTAGAGCTCTGGAGTGTACATTGCTGCCAGTCAATATTGTTCAGGAACAGGAGTGGGAACTGACGCATTTCTTCCCAGTGACAGGCCAAGACCACCCATCTTTGTGGACCGTCAGTCCCAACTGCTGGCAGTTCCAGTTCCAGGAAAAAGGAATGTTTCTGGCCCTCTGGGGAATCTCACACCAGCTGTCACAGAAGAACCGACTTGGATACCTAGTACAGGGACAGACCGTGATCAGCCCTTCATCGTCACTGTCATGAACTACCACCGAGTCAAGGCCCTGCTGGAAGACACAGCTTCTACCAGACCTTTCTCCAGCCAGGCCAGCAGGAGCCAGCAGGGGTTGATGATCCAAATTCCACATGCCCCGGGGACTCCATCCCAGCATGTGCCCACCAGCCCCCTTTCCACTAACTCACCTGCCCCTGTGGCGAGGGCATGGGAGGACTAAAGGAATCCACTCATACTGTCCCCCGCAGAGCCCCCTGTCCCTGCCAAAGGCATCCCGTTCCACTTCACTTAGCCAGACCCTGAAATGGAATCTTCCTCTCATTCTGGGCAGGGAGAGGTAAATGTGAGGCACAGTGGGACACTTGGGTCACTTCCCCAAGGAGCCCATGTAGGGCTTCCCGCAGCCAGTCAGGCCTTTTCCTCTCTAGAAGAGCAATTCCGCTAAGGCTAACTGGGTTCCACTCACACCAAATCCACAATGCATTCATTACTGGTGCCATCACTCGTCTGGCAGGCACTGACTAAGACTGTGCCCTGCACTGCACTAGGCCCAAGAAGATCCTTGGGATACGACAGGACACTGTATCCTGGTGTGAGGAACGATTAATCTTCCCAACAGGCCAGGTTTCATCCTGACTTTTGAGTCTCAGTTTAATTCATGGTCCCACATATATAGCCCATAGCTGGGACCCCTACCCCCACCCCCGCCCCTGGAAGTCCCTTCGAGGAAGCACATCCGCCGGGGGGGGGGGAGGTGGGGTGGATGGAAGGGTCTCTGCTTCCTTGCAAGGCCCTGTCACGGCCACCACGCAGATGTCAGCCAGGCGCAGCGCCAGCACGCAGCCTTTTCCTCACAGTCCAAAGACCCCATTCCAGAAGAACTCTTTAAAAGTTTCTGAATCACTGTCTCTGGTCTCCCCACCTCGGCTCCGGAAGGGCTGCGCACACGCAGACACCGAATTTCCACCCCGAGTCCACCCCTGCTAGCCCCGGAGACAGCGGTGTCTGCTTCTTCCCTCCCCTCCGGGGCCTCAGTGGGTCCCAATCACAACTTTCCAAAGCCCAGGGAGTTAGTAGTCGCCTACTGTGGCGTTTGGGGAGGGGGCTCCCTTTCACGGTGGAAGGAACTTCGAGGAGCAAAGAATCCAGCCTGGTTTAAAAGTCCCCAACCCTGCGCTCGCTGGAGCGTGCATTTCGGAATGTACAGGGTGGTCGAGGTGAAGGTGCTGAGATCATTGCCTGTGGCTTGTGCTGTGACCCGGTGTGGGTACCAGGCAGATGGGAATCTGGAAGCAGGGGGCTTTCCCCGCTCAGGGAACTCCCCTCCCGCCCTCCGCCGGTCTCTTTCTCCCAAAGTTTGGCGCGCGCTCTGGGATGCGGTCGGCTCCAGGCTGGGGCCCAGGAGGCGGTGCCGGGACGCGGGCACCCCACTTACCCCGGCTGAGCCTCCTCCTCCCGGCGGGCGGATCAGATTCTCCGGGGGCCAGCGTCCAGCGCCGGCAGTATTAGCCCCAAACTGAGCCCTCGGCTCAGAAGATGCTGGGGCCGAGCTCCTAACAACGCCAACTCTGCGTCCCCCGCGAGTGCGCGGAGGGAGGCGCGGCCGGGCCGGTCCCCTCGCTGCGCGGGAAGCGGCGCCAGGAGGGCGGTGTCCTAGCCGGCGAGCTATCGGTTCTGCCCACTACTCCGATCCCGCTAGCGGGCGGCGGCGGCCCCCTGATCCGCAGCCAAGGCTCCGAGAGTCCTGCGCCCCTCCTCTTCGCTCCCCGCCTCACTCCACACGCGCACCCGACAACTTGGGGACGTTCAGTGAAGTTGGAGCGGCCGCCCACCCGGCCTCTAAGAGAGGATGGAGGAGGCGGAGGACGCAGGGAGGAGGGAGGAGCCGAGAGGAAGGGCAGTAGCCTCCCCCCTCGTCCCCCCCCCCCCCGGAGCCTCGCGCTCCACGACCCCTCTGCGGGCCTTTGTTCCAGACGTGGCCGCATCCCCGGGGACTAGCCCAGGATGCTTCTGTCCCTCTCTTTGAGGACAAGGCTAAGTGGAGCTCTGAGCCCCAGAGAAGGGAGTTCAGGGAGAGGGTGCTTGGAAGGCTGCCCTGCTGTACCCCCAAGCTGTTGCCCACCAACAGGGCTGATTGCAAGGATCTTCCTGTCCCTCTGTGGCAGAGGAAGCTAAAGGACACTCCCGGGATTTCAGAAAGTCACCGCACTCCTTCCCTGGGCAGTAACAGGTCACTAAAGTGCCCTTAGTGCTTTCTCACACAGCCTCCAGGGTAAGATGCAGGAAGGGTCCTCCCCAAGATGTACAGAGAGATACTTGCACAGCGGCTACTTGGCATTATCTTAGGAGCCTTTCGGACTGCTGGCACCCCTGAGTTTTGTTTTGGGGGGGCTGTCATCTCTGTGCTTCGGGCAGTGGTCAGTTGAGTAGTGCTGGATCTGTACAAAGGCCTGTTTCGCTAAGACCGCTGTAAGGGGCTCCAAACTGGAACACAAGTGGAACCTCAGGTTCCGTGATCCAATCCTGGTGATGTATTCTGTCCCTGATGCTGCCCTGCCCAGCTTTCTTCCCGGGATTTCATAGTCCTCTGCCTCTAGCTAAATTCAGGCCTAAGACAGCCCTCCTGACATTGCAGAGGTTTTGTAACGTTTAGACAGAATGGGCAATTTTCTATAAAGGAGAAGTGAGAATACTAAATAAATAAATGAAAGAAAGAAAGAAAATTACAATTCTGTCCTTAGTCCCCCTTGTCATGCTGAACATTACGTCAGGGAAGTAAGTTCACAGACTTGAGGCTGCAGATGAAGAGGCAGACAGAATAGAGTGAGACCCAGGCTAGTCCAGGACCTTTTGCTCAGGTCCTAATTAGAAGGCTGGTAGACTCTGCCAACCTGTTAGATAGCAGGGGTCTGATCAAAGCGCCTTTCACTATGAGATGAGACTTTCAGTTTACTCTCAGCAGAAAACCCTCACAGGCTGTCTGGGTTCTGTGGCCAGTTGGAGGGACATGAATTGGAGAAAATTCAGACCCAGCTCACTTCTGGGGATCTCCCTGGCTGCCTCTTTCTACATTGTTCCCTGATAAACTCTGCCCAAAAGTCAGTCACTAAGCTCTTCTACTGGTCTGTGGTAGTTTTTTTGTTTTGTTTTGTTTTTGTGTGTGTGTGCATGCATACACACACAGACACACACACATACACACGCACCTCTATCTTTTAGGTCTGAGACTGCCCTGCTTTAAGAACCTGCCAAGAAGATCCACTGAACTGTGTCTACTGCCCTTACACAGAAAGTTTTCCCTTGGGGGACACAGGGAATTTATCACCCAGAAATTTGAGATACACCTCAGAGCACACAAAAGTCAAAGTTAGACTTTTGCACTTGGTGCACACCTGGTAATTCCAGAATTTGGGAGGTGGAGGCAGGAGGATCAGGAGGATAGGGAGTTCAAGGTCAGCCTAGAATATATGAGACCCTGTCACAAAATAATTTTTAAAAGATAGAACTATGTCATCAGCTTATTATAGACAGTAGTGAAGACAGAGATATAACCAAACCAGTGGTTCTCAACCTGTGGGTCACCACCCCTTCAGGGGCCAAATGACCCTTTCCCAGTGGTTGCCTAAGACCATCAGAAATATCAGCTGTTTGCATTAAGATTCACAACAATAGCAAAATTACAGTTATGAAGTAGCAACAAAAATAATTTTATGGTTGGGGGGTCAACCCAACATGAGGAACTGTATTAAAGGGTCACAGCATTAGTAAAGCTGAGAAGCACTGCTCTGAACATATGCAAGTCATAAAGCATGGTACCTACTCGAGGCTGACGAAAGTTATCAAGAACAAGACCCCGGAGGACCCCAGGCACACCATTGTGTGACAACTGGCTCTCTGAACCTACTGGGCCACAACCCTGATCTTTGGCCGAAGCCCTGACCTGGAATGATCAGGAGGTGTGGGAAGCACCAGGCTTTGGGATAGCAGGGCAGCTGGTGCATGGGCCTTCAGGGAAGGCCCCTGACTTGCCAGTGAGTGTAAAGGTCTTAATCCAAGAGACTGAAATATCTCCAGGGTCAGTATACAGCATCACTCAATTGATATGCTCAATCAGTATCCCCTTTCTCCCCTCCCCTCTCCTATCTCAAGATTTGAAAAAAGGAAAGAACTAACTAGACATGATGGCTTATATCTATAACCCCAGTGCTCAAAGGGCTGAGTCAGGAGCATTGCAGTGAGTTCCAGGCCAGCTAGGTATGCAAAGCAAGACATATAAATAAATACATAAATAATCAAATAAATACATAAATAATCAAAGCAAGTGGTGCACATCTTGCAAGGCAGAGACGGGTGGATCTCCATGAGTTTGAGGACAGCATGGTCTACATAGTAAGTTCCAGGAAAGCCAAGACTACATAGGAAGTAGGGTGCCAGTGGGTGGGTGCAGTTAGGTGTCAGAGCATTTGCCTAGCACCTGTGAGGGCATAGGTTTCATCCCTAGTACTGCCAAACAAAGAGAAGTATAGGCACGGATCGATATGTGCTTTTAAAGTCTAGTAGAGTGGTGGGGCTTGGAATGGAAGGATCAGCTACTACTCAGCAATGTCGTGTAACAAGCACTCTCCAAATCATGGTGACATGTCACATCAGGTATTGACTCTCCTCAGTCAGGTCTCTGGTTGCAGCTGGGTTCTGTTTCATGCGGGGCATGGCAGAACTTGGGACAGACTGGACTTCTGGGTGAGTTCAGGTCTCTGTTATATAGATTCCGCATGGATCAGTTGCTGCGCTGGGATATGTTCTTCTCAAAATAGATAAAAAAGAGTAGAAGGTGCGTGAGAAAACACACATGCACACCGAATGCTTCTGCCTGTGTCTCTGGCTAAAGCAGAACCCGTGGCCACACCGAATGGAACATCCCTAAACCTAAGGTAGAGTCTGTCCGGCCAGGCAGAAATGGTAAAGCCAGGGGCAAAGGAGGGAGAGTAGTGGTCCAGACTGCCATAGAAAAGGGGAGGAGAGCTGGAGAGATGGTTCAGCCATTAAAGGCTAGGCTCACAACCAAAAATATAAGGAAAAGGGAGGAGTGGGGTGGATGGGGTGCAAAGGGAGGAGGAAGAGGGCAATCAAGGCAGAGGAGCAGGATACCTCATTAATCCTGCCAGTTTAAGAAAATATAAGATGGGCTGGGCATGGCAGCACACACCTTCAATTCTAAGAGGTGTGTGTATCTCTGTGAGTTCTAGGCTTGCCAGGGTTACATACTAAAATTGCCAAGGTAGAAGGAAGGAAGGAGAGAGGAAGTAAAGGAAAAATAGAAGAAAGAAAATGCAAGGGACAGAAAAACATTGTATTTGGTGGGTAGTGTTGTTTATTTGTATGCTTGGATTTTCTTGTTTGTGTTTGTTTGTTTGTATTTTGAGACAGGTTTTTACTGTGCAGCCCTGCCTAGCCCGGAACACTATGTAGATAGATTAAGCTGTCCTTGAACTCACAGAGATGTACCTGCTGTACCTCAAGGGCTGGAATTAAAGGTGTGTGCTCCCATGCCCAGCTCCCCTCCTTCTAGTTTTAAAATGTGTTTTGTTTGTTTGGTTTGGTTATTGTTTGAGACAGAGTCTCACTATGTAGCCCCGATAGGCCTGGAACTCGCCATGTAGACCAGGCTGGCTTCAAGCTCACAGAGACAGGCCTGCCTCTGCTTTCCTAGTGATGCCTTTAAAGAAAAATAAAAAGCAGAAATAGGGAGACTTTATTCAGCAAAGGAAATCAACCCCGACAGTGGGAATGATCTAGTGAGCAGGGAAAAGCACGTGTTCCAGAAGCTTTTGTGAGAGAGTCCCTAGCCCAGTTTAGCCTCAAATTTGCTATGTAGCTGAGGCTGGCCACGAACTCTTCCTGCTCTACCTCCCATAGGCCAACATGCCTAGATCTTGTTTGTGTTAGTATTCAGGCATCTGTACTGGCCTGCCCTTGGGGTCCTGACAGGATACATCCTCAGCTGCAGCCACTTAGAGCACCTCCTGTGCACATTCACTGCGTTCCCTTTTTTAAAAGGCAGGCCTTGCCCACCTCCCATCTCTCTCTCTCTCTCTAGGTCTTTCTGTTTCTCTCTCTTCTTTTCTCTTCTGCTGCTCCTGTCCTCAGAGGCTGGTCTCCCCGATCCCGTCCCCCCTTTTTCCATTCCCTTTCCCTTAATAAAAAAACAAAACAAAAGAAAACCCTCCATGCGAGCGCTGTTGCATGGCAATCTTTCTCTCTCACGTTGCTTTTTAAATTACAGCATTGGTTTCCTAAGCGGGAAAGGCTCTCCTGGCGCTTCCTTCTGCCTACAGGCAGTTTGAGGCACACCGGGATCCTGGAACCTGGTCCACATGAGACAGCTTGGCTTCTTTGGATCTCTGGGTCCCTTCATCCAAAATTGGCGTGACTGGTGAGCCCCTCCCCCTTCCCCACCTCTGGCTATTTCCCACGAGTGAGGGCTCATCTCTCGAGCATGAGTTTTCTCCTTTTGGCCTCGTTAAGCCCAGGCAACCACAGCTCTTTCGGGCTCAGAGCCCTTGGCCACCACCCTTTGCATGAGCACTCACTGGGTAGCCTGTGCCTATCTCATTTCTCAGGTCTTTCAGTGGCAGCCCCTCCCCCCATCTTGAGCGGCTTGTGCCTTTCTCCTGATCCTTGATGGATGAAATGTCATTGGATCTTGTTCTGCTTCACTCATGAGAAATAAGTCTACCAAAAATCTACTTCCCAGCACCTTATATCTTGATATTTTACGGGACCTTTACAACATTCTGCCAGTAATCCCAATAGATGGAAGGAGGTATCACCCTTTCACCCTTCCACCCTTCCTCTTTCCCCGTCCCCAATAAACCTCTTACACTAACTCTGTTGGATGAGGCACGTTTGCTCAGTGGCAGAATCCACCGAAAGCTATCACTTCAGGAGGGACCCTACCCACCTGCTTCACCCTCGGTAGATCTACGCTCTTCTGCCTGAAATAATTCTGCTGTCTCATTTACTGGCAGCTTCCCCTTCTATTCAATATTGGCAATTGGGTCTCTGCTGGGGCTACCCGCCTCTGACCATTCCCCTTGATGTGAGGCTTCCTTTCTCCAGCACAGTCCTCTCCTCGCCTTCTGGCTTTTCTCCAAGTCCTGGTACCAGGCAACTGTATCTCTCTCGGACTCAGAGCCCTTGGCCCCTGCTCTGTGTTTGAGGAATCACTGAGTAGCCTGTGCCACCGGGAAATCGACCCTCTCTGAATTCTTGGGATGCTAGGAATTGCAGGCCCTTGGGTCCTCTCTGCCTCATTCATGGGAACTGTGTCTTCATTTATACCTCCTTGCTCCCACTGGGATGTTTTTTAGAGACCCACTGACCATTCCTAATCAGCTATTGTTGCAGAACTACCAGCTGTTGGCCACAGCTGGAGGTGCAAGGCCATCAAACACGTCCAGGTGAGGCTGTGGTGATGGGAAAGGATCAGGTGCTTTAAGCCCTAGGGAGTCGACTTGGATCCACCTTGAACAGCATTTTGCCCGGATCTGACAGATCCACAGAGCCTGGACAGTGAAGTGAAACAGCCAGCTACTCCAGGACATGACCAGCACCCCAGCTTTCCCAGGTCCCCCAAAGATGAACGATGCTTCCCCAGATCAGCAGGAAGTAGTCTCAATAACATGGGGTCCTCATCCCCGCCTCACCTGCTACCCCTTTCTAACGCCTCACCTTTTTATAATAAACGAAAAGGAAGGGATATTATTCAGGCATCTGCACTGGCCTGCCCTTGGGGTCCTGACAGGATACATCCTCACCTGCAGCCACTAAGAGCACCTCCTGTGCACATTCACTGCGTTCCCTTTTAAAAGGTGGGCCTTGCCCACCTCCCATCTCTGTCTCTCTCTCCCTCCTTTTCTCTTCTGCTGCTCCTGTCCCCAGAGGCCAGTCTCCCCCATCCCGTTATCCCTTTTTCCATTCCCTTTCCTTTAATAACCCTCCTCCCCCAGGTAAGTTCTGTCACGTGGTGTCTTTCTCACCCTGGAGACAGGGTCTTGCTACGCAGTCCTCACTGATTTTATACTCCTCAGCCCTGGCAGGCTCCCAAGTCTGTGACAATTCTACCTCAGCATCTTGAGCACTGGCGTTACAGACATCTACCGCTACAGTCTGGCTAATGTCATTAAAGCAGTGACATCATCCAGCGTCTGGAAAATTCTATGGATGACGACTCAGGCTTTATAACCACCACCAGATAAAAACTGCAAAAAGTCGGGGGGGGGTCGGGGGTCGGAGAGAGGGAAACAGGAAACAGATTAAAAGAGATGGGGGGGAGATTTACAGGGCATTGTGTTGGGAAGCTTATCTTCATTTGTTCATTTGATTTCAGTGCTAGGTCTCCCACAGGTCAGGCAGGTAAGCTGCCATTAATCTGCCTCCCCTTTAGTTTTCACTTTTTAAATTAAAAAAAAAAAGATTGTCTTTTGCTGGGCAGTAGTGACGCATGCCCTTGATCCCAGCACCTGGGAGGCAGATCACTGTGTGTTCAAGGCCAGTCTGGTCTACAGAATGAGTTCCAGGACAGCCAGGGCTACAGAGAAACAAAAAACCCTGTTTAAAAAAAAAAAAACTCTTTAGAATTTTTATTTATGTATGACACATGTATGCAGGTTCCCAAGGCGGCCAGAAGAGGGCGCCAGATCCCCTAGAGCTGGAGTTACAGCCCATTGCTGGTCACCTAATATGAAAGCAGTCCTAACTACTGAGCTCTCTCTTTCCAGTGCCTCCATCAGACTTTAAAAAAATAATAATTCTTGCAGACGATTGGAATTCAGTTCCCAGCACCCACATCACACAGCTCACAACTTCCTGTAACTCCTGTTCCCCAGGACCTGATGCCCTCTTCTGGCCTTTGTGGGTTCCTGCATGCCTGTGGTGTACATAAACTCTCACAGGCACACACACATACACATAACTAATTATATTTACATATTTAGCGTGCATTATGTACACACAAGCCACACCACACATGTAGAGATCAGATGACCACTTAAGGCAGTCTATGCTCTTCTTCCACTATGTGGGTTCTAGGGATCCAACTCAGGTCATCGGGGTTGGTGGCACCTTAACCTACTGAGCCATCTTGCTGGCTTACTGCCCCCCCCCCCCGCTTTTCTTAATTTTAGAGACAGACTTACACTGAGTTGCTCAGACTGGCTTTGAACTTGCCCTGTAATCCAGGCAGACCTTGAATGTGTGGTCTTCTTGCCTCGGCCACCCTGAAGTTACAGTCTGTGGCACGATGGAGTGTAAAGAATTCAGGCTTCAAGCAGGGCAGTAGTGGCACACGCCTTTAATCCCAGGACTCAGGAGGCAGAGGCAGGTGGATCTCTGTGAGTTCAAGGTTAGCCTGGTCTACAAGAGCAAGTTCCAGGACAGGCTCCAAAGCCACAGAGAAATCCTATCTCAAAAAAAAAAAAAATTCAAGCTTCATAGCTCTCTTTGGTGCCTCAGTGACTTCCTCTCGTGAGCAGATCTGAACACGCTGCCCAGGTGGGAAAAGAATGTGCTTCTGTGTCAGAGTCGGAGTGATGTGAAAAACCACACACACACACACACACACACACACACATATACACGTTGCCCAAGAGGCTTGAACTCAATGCCTTACTCACTACATGGGGTTTTACCTTTTAACCACATACTGGTCAGCTGACTCAAAAACAAGACAGTTACTTTTAAAGATCAAGCAACTAATTTGGTGGACTGTAACATCTGGTGGGGGTTTCAATCATCTTTCAGGATGGCTTACAAAATGGATAGGTGGTGATTCTGGTTCTGTAGAGACCTTATTTTAGAAATTAGATCCGGAGACACAGATGAAATGATGGGTACTGCAGGCCAAGTGTCCTTCCAAATACTTGTTGGCAGCCGTGGGTTTGTGTGGCTGAAATACAGCAGGCCATGTGGTGACTACTGCAGCCAAGGAAAGGTCCGCTCTCCTCACGAGGCCACTCATTTGGTGTGCGCTTGAAATTTTCTTTAAGGATCCTAGGCATGATGTCCAACACCTGTAATCCTAGGACTCTAGTAGAGACAGGAGGATCAGGAGTTCAAGACCAGCCTTAATTACGCAGTGAGTTCAAGGTTAGCCTGGTCTACCTGAGACCTCGTCTCAAAAGAAAGAAATAATGTTCTTTAAGGGCCGGAGGCACAGCTCGGCGGCAGAGTACTTGGCTAGCATGCACGGTGTCCTGCATTCAGTCTTCAGAACGTCAAAAACTAAACGTGGAGCGGGGGATGTAGCTCAGTTGGTGTGGTGAAAGCCCTGGGTTCAACCCCCAGGACCACACAAACTGGTTATGTTGGGGTACCCATAAGATGCTAGCACCTGGAAAGATGAGATGCGAAGAGTTCGAGGCCAGCCTTGGTACACAGGAGCCTTTTTCAAAACCAACAAGCTCAAATTGCACTCGAGACTGCTTGTTTGGGCTGAAGTGTGATGTTAGCTGAACCAAGAGGGAACTGCAATGCAGCAGAGGGTTGTAGTTATGGCTGTGTCTGCAGGGGATCCAGAATCCTTTCTTAAAATCCGTATATCTTTATGTGCAAGTGTTCATTGCAGTGAGTCATTGGTCTGGTTCAAGGACTCTGGTTTCTGCTACGCTATCAATATTGGGCCCTCGCTGAGACTCCTCTTGGATATCCTGTTGCCCTGTGTTGTGGAGATCCTGCAGCTTTGTGTCTGAAGGACTAGGCTCCTTCGTGTGCTCCAGCAGATCACAGATGGAGAGGATGTTGGGGTGGGTCAACTCCTAACCCTGGTTCTAGGTCAGGGTTGGTCAGCCCGCCAGCTGTGCCCTGTCACCACCAGGGTGCGCTCTCTAGTGTTGCCCTGGCTAGTTCACTCCTTGCAGCAGTAAGCAAGGGGCAGGGCCATGTCTCCTATTTTCACAGCCTCAGCATCAGCTCGCCCACGTACACCTTCAGGGCTAGCTTTACTATGTTGCCCAGGTGACGTATATGACCTCGGGGCCAGCTCTCCCACCTGCTACAGGCAGCGAGGGGCAGGGGTGGGGGGGAGGGCGTCTCTCCCTTGCCCACACCACCCTATGGCAAATGAGGGGCAGGGTAAGATCTCCCATGCTCACATTCTCCAGGGGGTTCACCCACACCCGCCCCCGCCCTGGCCGTCAAGAGCATCAGTTCTACTGTGCTGCCCAGGTGAGGTGCAGGGTCCACTTTTGTGAGTGCTGCAGCTGTTGGGGGGGCGGGCAGCCTCACCCACCACAGTTGGCATGGGCAAGTGGGGAGGTCTAGAATCCTTTTTAAGCAGCACTGTGAGTGCAGAGTACAGAAGAATTGGTATGAGCCGGACCAGCTGTGGTCCCTTGGGTGAGAGGAGGTGGTGGGGGGGCAGGGGAGAGGGATGCCTGGGTAGAGTTGGATATAGAGAAGAGGGAGAAGATGATTCCGAAAAGACGGGAAGCCCAGAATCAGGCCAGCTGCCCTTTCAAAAACGTAATACTGTTTATACTTTGAAAGTTCCAAGCTGGATGGGGTGGCCCATGCCTTTAACAGCTGAACTTGGGTCGTCTTCAAGTGCAGTACACGCGCTTAATTACGGAACCATCTCCACAGCCTCTGTCTTTTCTGGTCTTTGGAGACAGGGTATCATGTAGCCCAGGCTGGCTTCAAATTCCCTATGTAACCAGGACAACTTTGAACTAAGTTTCTTGCCCCTCCCTCTCAAATGTTGAAATTACAGGCCCTTGCCACCAGGCCCAGCTTCCAAGGGCCTAAGCCATATCCTAAGCCATAGATAATCTAAGCTCTTTTTGGGGAAAGTGGACCTAAGGATTCTGAAAGCATTGACGTTTCTGGGAAATGGAGCTTCCAGGATGGGCTTACTTACTGAGGAGCCGGGAGGCAGGTAGGGTAGGGTGTGTGGGGGGGTTGTCTTAGGGTTTCTATTGCTGTGAAGAAACACCATGACCAAAGCAGTCTGGGGAGGAAAGGGTCTATGTGGCTTTCACTTCTGTATCATACTGTTCATCATTTAAGGAAGTCAGGACAGAAGCTCAAACAGGGCTAGAACCTTGAGTCAGGGGCTGATGCCGAGACCTTGGGAGGGTATTACTGGCTTGCTCAGTTCACAAGCCTTCATGTCTCAGCTGATCTTCAGTATGTCCTGGAACCCTGAAGAAGTAGGCTCTAATGCCAGTGAAGGAACGGATCGGCTAGGAAGGCAAGAACCAGCAGCCAAAGAGCAAAAGCTTCCTTCTTCCAAGTCCTTACGTAGGCCTCCAGCAGAAGTTATGGCCCAGATTAGATCTGACTCAAATATCTTGATTAAAGGTCTTTGAGATTAGAACTGTGTCTTCCTTCCTCAAAGATCCAGATTGGAAGTAGATCTTCCTACCTCAAATTAAACAGGAATCCCTCACAGGTGCGCCCTTCACTTTTGGGCTTTAGTTAATTCCAGATGTAGTCAAGTCGGCAACTAAGAATAGCCACCCCAGGGGTGCAGGCTTAGAGGCTAGTTCTGCCCCTACTGGCTTTGGGTTTCTGGGCCTCAGTTTCCAAACCTGTAAGATGTGGCAAACAACAAATTCCACCCCAGAGATGATTGGCACATGATGCCTGACACAGAGAGTGACAATGTTACTGTCACCCCTGTGTGGTGACCCAGAGACAGAGCTCCTTCAGGGATGCCATGAAAGGCTTTCCTGGGAGAGATGCAGGCAGGTTTGGTGGTACCCACTATTGGGCATCCCTGGTTATGTGTTAGCTGGGTTACCCCATCCTGCCCATAATGCTGTGCTTTCATGAGAGTCTTTTATGCAAAGACTCTGGTAAAGAGAGGACAAGACTTTGGGCAGAGGGAACAGCACAAGCAAAAGCACAGAGACAATTGCTCATTTCTTCATCTAAACATCCTAGTAAGTAATTCATGAGGCTCAGCACAAAGAAAGAAGATATGTTTGTCCACAAACTGTTAAGAATGTCAAAACAATAGTAGGTAGAGTATTAAACCAAGTGTGAGCTGGGTATTGTGGTGCACACCTTTTATCCCAGCACTCGGGAGGCAGAGGCAGGCAGATCTCTGAGTTCCAGGTCAGCCTAATTTACATAGTGAGTCCCAGGACGGCCGGAGCTACATAGTGAAGTGCTGTCTCACAAAACCAAAATAAAAACAAAACAAAAAGGTGTGGACTCTTCTAATTCTGGAGCACAGGTTGCTTCTGATCCTCCTGCCCCCCCTTCAGAGAGCTGGCATTACAAGTGTGTGCGATCACACCTGCTTCAGGGTTGAAACCAAGAGCCAGGTTGACTTGCCAGCAGCCCCTCTACCTCTCTAACTTCCACCAACACCCTGCTTGGCAGCTACTGGGGTAAGCTTGCATCTTTCTACACTCTCTGAATGTTTCTAGAATACTCCCCATGGGCAAACCTGTCCTCACATGGGATCCAGGCAGGCCATAGCTTGTCATGGCACTGTCTGGTTCCTTTTGACTTTAGACTGTCCCCTGCCACTACTTCCCTGATTAGATGCATGACTCCCCACAGGGCCAAGTGAAACATTTGAGAGACATCCCAGACAAAAAGATCCCAACTGAAGTTGGAAGCAAGTGAGTCTGGGCCAGCCCTGGCTCTGGCAGCTACAGAACTATGTGACTTAAAATCAGCTCCTCCCATCAACAGGGAGATAGAACCGGGTGCTCTCTAAATCAGGTAGTATGTTCCCCACGACCCAAGACAGGAGGAAGGTCCCCTTAGGCAGTAGGGTGGGGCCCACAGTAGATAGTAAGCAAGTCTCACAGCATGTGTTGAGTCCTGAATAGAGAAGTAATTCTCTAGTGCTGTGGGACAATGGTCTTGTACACTGTAAAGATCTGCCACTTGTAATGGTTTAATAAAACACTGATTGGCCAGTAACCAGGCAGGAAGTATAGGCAGGGCAACCAGAATAGGAGAATTCTGGGAAGAGGAAAGGCAGAGACATAGTCCCCAGCCAGACCCAGAGGAAGCAAGATGAGAATGCTGCTCTGAGAAAAGGTGCCAAGCCACGTGGCTAAACATAGACAAGAATTATGGGTTAATTTAAGTTGTAAGAGCTAGTTAGTAATAAGCCTGAGCTAATAGGTCAAGCAGTTTATAATTAATATAAGCTTCTATGTGTTTCTTTGGGGCTGAATGGCCGTGAGACTGGATGGGACGGAAATTTCCTTCTTCACTCTAGATGGCCTCAGGGAGCCTACAGAGCTTGTCGCTGACAAAGTCTCCACAGCACCACTTCAGGTCCTCGCCTTTGTGTCTTTCTTGAGGCCCTCAGAGCAAACTTAGCCAATAGGACAACACTGCCACTCTAGGGACCACAAAGTGCTCCCAGCCACTCGCCAAAGTCAAAATGAATGGCTTCCAAAGATGCCATCCAAACAAGCCACAGAGACCATTGTTCTCAGAATGCCACAAGGAATTGAGCGGGAGCCCTGCTGACTGTGGCCATATTTCTGGCACTGGAAGCGCCTTTGTTCTAAATGGTAGAAGAACGCCTACCTCCTTGACTGTGGAGGAGGAGGCCATGGTAGCAGGCCACATGGCAATGGAGCATGTTAAAAGGTTGTGAAGCCATGCTCAGACATAGCTCAGGCACAGATAGTTCCTTCCTATGCCTCACACTTCAGTGTCCTGACAAGGGCCAAGAGGAGGAGGCAAAGATGCCCAGGCTCTTCTGTAACTGACCCATGAGGGACCCTATGACGGATCCTGAGCTGACCTTAGTGGGCTTTGTACCCTTGAGCCCTTAAATGGGCATCTATATGTCTAGTGGGGATTATAGTCTAGGGGTGGTCAGGCTTCCAAATACAGGGTTGCCAGAGAACTGGTGATTAAGATGGGGAAAAATGACCATGGGTTGGTCAACTGGCATGGTGCCTTTAATCCCAGCATGTGGGAGGCAGAGGCAGGTGGATCTCTGTGAGTCAGAGGCCAGCCTGGTCTACAAAGAGAGAGTTCCAGGATAGCCAGGGCCACACAGTAAAATGCCATATCAAACAAAACAAAATGAAACAAAAAACACCCAAAATTCTGGGCCAAGTTCAGGAGGGGAAGGCAGCATCTACATAGACATGGCTTCTACCAAGCCCAGGTGACATGCTCTTCTGTAAATTGCTCCAGAGACAGAGACAGTGTTTCTTAACCTGTGGGTCATGATCCCTTTGGGGGGGTGTCAAGAAAACCCCTTTCACAGGGGTCACATATCATATATCCTGCATATCAGATATTTACATTACAATTCATAATAGTAGCAAAATTACAGTTATGAAATAGCAACGAAAATAATTTTATGGTTGGCGTCACCATAACATGAGAAACTATATTTCAGAGTTGCAGCATTAGGATGATTGAGAACCACAACTCCAAACACAGATGACACAGCCACCCCCTCTCCTCCATCTCTGTTCTCCTGGGGCCTGTTCTCAGAGACCATCTGGACACACAATCTGCACTCTCCATTTGTAAGGATTCTTGTTTTTTTAAAGCATCCCTGAAGGCAGAATAGCCTGCAGGATGGGGCTGCAGTTTTTGCAAAAGCTGGCTGGGGAGGGAATGAAGTCTCCTTCCCACAGAAGCCAGTGTTATCTCAGGAGGGACTCCCTGGGACTAACATCAACCACCTCCAGTATCAGGAAATAGGTCAGGCAACTGCCCTGGCTGGCCTTTGTCTACTGTAGGCTAGCATCCCAGAGGCACTGCTTGAATCCAACAAGTCTCATGCTAAAAATGGGTCCTGAGAGGTAACACGCCACTCAAAAATGTCAACTTAACACATGCCAGAGTCACTTTGGAAGAGAGAACCTCAACTGAGAAAATGCACCCCACCCATTTGCCTGTGGTGCATTTTCTGGATTGGTACTTGATGTAGGAGGGCCTAGTATATTGTGGGTGGGGCCACCCTGGGCTGGTGGTCTTGGGTTCTATAAGAAAGCAGGCTGAGTAAGTCATGGCAGTAAGTCATGAGCAAGCCAGTAGGCAGCACCCCTCCATGGCCTCTAAGTTCCTGCCTCCAGGTTTCTGCCCTGCTGTAGTTCCTACCCTGCTGTAGTTCCTACCCTGACTTTCTTCAGTGGTGGACTATTGCCTGGAGGTGTTGCTTTTTGGTCATAGTGTTTCTCACAGCAATAGAAACCTAAATGAGACCAACAGTAGCACCATTCACATACAGCTGCAATCAGGGAAAGATGTTGATGGAAGTTTCTGCCTTGCCAGGTCCCACAACTGTACAGTCCCAAATAATCACACAGAGGCTTATACTAATTATAAACTGTTTGGCCTATTGCTCAGGCTTATAACTAACTAGCTCTTACAACTTAAATTAAGACATAATTCTTGTCTATGTTTAGCCATGGGACTTGATACCTTTTCTCACTAAGGCATTCTCATCTTGCTTCCTCTGCATCTGGTTTGCAACTGCGGCCCTGCCTTTCCTCTTCCCAGAATTCTTTGAGTCTGGTTGCCCCTACCTTTACTTCCTGCCTGACTACTGGCCAATCAGTGTTTTATTAAACCAATACAAGTGACAAATCTTTACAGCATACAAGAGCATTATCACATAGCAGAAAGAAGCATAAGCAGCTAGGAGTGATGGCCACTCCTTTAATTACAGCACTCTAAAGGCAGAGGCAGGCAGAAGCAGGAGGATCTCTATGAGTCTGAGGTTAGCCTGGTCTACAGAGGGAGTTCCAATAAAGCCAGAGATATATGATGAGATCCTGTGTCCAAAAAGAATAAAGAAAAAGGAAAGCAAAAAAGAAAAGGAGAGGAAAGTAGCAGCAGCATACGTGGCAGTGCGCGGGCTCCTGTGACTGTCTGAAGCCTGATCCTGTAACAGCGTTGCATGACTCCAGACTCCCTGGGGTAGCAGCTTTGCACACGTCTCTCCTGCCCCTTTCCATTTCCTGATAACTTGAATGGGTGTGGTGGTACATGCCTGAGATGATAGCATTTGAGAAGCTGAGGCAGGAGGATTACCATGAGTTTGAAACGAGTCCTAGGCTATAGGGTGAGACCCTGTCACAAAGAACCAAGTGCCAGTTGTGATATCCCATTCAGGTAGGCAGAAGCTGAGGAGGAGCTGGAGTTTGATGCCAGCCTGGGCTGCCTCCTTAGGCTGGGCATGGTAATGCCCACCTGGATTCTAGTATTTGAGGGCTTACGGCAAGAGGATCAGGAGTTCAAAGCCCTCCTTGACTACATAGTGAGACTATCTCAGGAAATAGAAAAGAAGGAATGGAGGGAGGGAGAAAGAAAGGAAGGAGGGAAGGAGGGAAGGAGGAAGGAAGGGAGGGAGGGAGGGAGAGAACAAACTGGAGAAATGGTTTGACGTTAGGACACATGCTGCTCTTATAGAATTTTGGCTCTCCGGACCCACATTGGACACCTCACAAACACTTAGCTCAACTCCAGGAGACACAGCACCCTCTTCTGGCCTCCATGAGCACTGCACTCATAGATATAAACCCACAGTCTCACAAACACACACATACACATAATTAAAAATGAAATCAATAGCTTTCTGCCCTCACACTGGGCCTGAAGTGAGCAGGCTCACCCTCGACATGCCTAAAGACACCCAGTGAGTTCAAGAGTGTCTGTGCCAGCTGGGCGGTGGTGGCACATGCCTTTAATCCCAGCACTTGGGAGGTAGAGGCAGGAGGATCTTTGTGAGTCCGAGGCCAGCCTGGTCTACAAGAGCTAGTTCCAGGACAGGCTCCAAAGCTATAGAGAAACCCTGTCTCGAAAAACCAAAAAAAAAAAAAAAAAAAGAGTGTTAACAAATCATAATGTAAGTATCTGATATGCAGGATATATGATATGTGACCCCTGTGAAATGGTTGTTCAATCCCAAAAGGGGTCACAACCCACAGGTTAAGAGCCACCGTTCTATTGGGTCAGGTGAGAGAGTTACAACCTTTACTTTGTCTAGCGTGTCCAATTAGTTCTTGGGCCTGTTGTCTTTTACATGATTTTAATAAGCCCATGTGATCTACACAGTTTCAGTTCACCCCAATAAACTTCTTTAACTCATCTCCTGGCGTGTCTCTCCACTCCCTGTGTAGGTACCAATCAAGTTTCATGACAGGATTTCATCGTCAGCGTCTCTGGTCTTGTGGGCTCTGAACTCATCCCCCATCCTTGTCTTGAACAGGAGTGGCTTTGTTGGCGTAAGAGCCATTATCTTCTCCTTTTGGTAATTATTTGGATTGCTTTCACTCTTGAGTATTTTGGTTTGGGCTTCCCTGATGGCAGAGCCTACGATGATTGAGGCAGGAATTGGGGTTCAGGTGGTGTTTTCAGGAAGCAGGGACAGAGGAGGGAGGGAAACAGGAGAGAAGAAGAGTCAAATGGCAGTGATTGAAGTCAGTGTGTCTCATACCGGAAGCATCCCGTAATAGCCATCACTTGACGGAATCTGGACTTTCAGCACTGCCCTTACCCTCCAGAGTCCAGGCTGTTCCTGCCCTGGGGGGTCATCAAGCGTCCCCAGACTTGGAGAAAAGCCCAGGGACAGCGTGGTGTTTAGAAGGAGAGTTGTCCACCTACGCCCCTGTATCTGAATACTCAGTCCCCACATGGGAAGAATTAGGAGGCGTGGCCTTGTTGGAGGAGGTGCGTCACATGGGGGTAGGCTGTGAGTTTTAAAAAGCCTCTGCCATTCCAGGTAGTTTTCTCTGCCTCCTGCTTGTGAGGTACATGTGAGTCTCAGCTGCCGCCCCAGCACCATGCTTGCCTGCCTGCCCTAACAAGACCATAATGGACTCTAACCCTCTGGAAGTGTGAACCCCATTAAATGCTTTCTTTTCTAAGTAGCCTTACTCACAGAGTCTCTTCCCATCAGTGGGGAGGAAGCCACCCACAGTGAACTCTGCATAGATGAGGGGCCCTCAGCATCTATAGTCAGGGACATGCGACAAAGGCCACAAAGGCATCTGCTGTGACAGGTGCCTTGGTGCCTCATTGTGTATTCTGTCGGAGGCAGAGGAACGAGCCTGCCCTTCCTTCCAGCCTAGCGCTTGCAAGGGTACCCAGGAACACCCCAGACTACCCAGAGATACCCCAGACTACCCAGGGACACCCCCAGATTACACAGGGACACCCCAGACTACCCAGGGACGCCTCGAGCTCTATGCTGCCCACCCAGGTCTGGCCTCTCGGAGTGCATCGAAGCTGTTTTCTTCTTGTTCCCCGAATTGGGGGGTGGAGGCAGGGCATGTTGAACTGGGCTGGCGGAAGAAGAGCCTGAGAGGATGCAGCCTGACTGTCAAGAGCAGGCAGCTGGGCCTTGTTGGTGGAGACTCAGCTCAGACACCAGGAAACCCATGGGGGCTGGAGTGTTGCCGTGAGACCACAGTGTACTGTCCAAAGCATTCTTTATAGGAAACCACCAAGCCTCTTGGGGCTAAGCAACGTGGCCAGAGGATAAGTGGCTCAGGGTCTGCTACCAGCTTTGTTTTCTGCAGTCACCGTAGTGAACAGTCACAGGCTTCTTGGCTTCATAGGCTACACAACACTAGAACCTTAAAGCAACGTGAGCCAGACTCTGATGGTTCTAGATGCTGGAACTCCCCAGGAGACTCTCTTGATGGAAGCAGAGGTGTCCTGGGGGCTTCCCTCTTGGGGAGAAGTGTTTTCTTACCTCTCCTAGTTTCTACAGGCCCCATGGCTCTGGTTCCCAGGCCTTCCTCCATCTCCAAAGCCAGGACTGTACATCCACCGATATCAGCTGGAAAACACACCGGAAAGGCCTGTTAGTTCCCCATTCTCTCTGTCTCGCGGATCCATGGCTGGCTTGGGAGCTCTTGCTCACACTCTGGTCCTTACGTCATCTTTTCTCCCCCAGCCGTCAGACTGTCTCCAGCCGCTTCAATGTTCCATGGTTTCCTGACTCCATCCTGACGTCAAAATCTATCCAGTTCAATCATCCGTGAAGAGGCATCCGAATCCCAGTGTTCCTGCAGCGTTTGCCACAGTAGCTAAGAAACAGGCCCCTAGGTTCAATCTCCAGTAACTTCTCCCCCCGTAAAACCCCCAAAACCTACCACTGCCACCACAACCAAAACAGAAAACCAAGCCACCCAAACGCAAACCTAGTTACACTGTACCCTGTAAATGTGTACAATTCTCAATACAAGACTGCCCAAGCTGGGTAGGTGTCACACACCTGCGCATCCCAGCTCCCAGGCTGAGGCAGAAGAAATGCCAGAGTTTGAGACCCACATGGGCTACAAGAGTGAGACGCTGTCTCAGAAAAATAAAACAAGGCAAATGGCAGCAAAGCGACCCCACGAACTGATTTAGTTATAGGGTGGTGATGAGTCAGCACTCATTGCTGATGGGGGAGGTGATAGGGTCTGTTTCCCACCAAACCGGCCTCCTGGCTTCCCTTCTAGAGCCTTTCTCACCCAAGGTCTTCCATCTTGAAGTTCCCTCAGCCCAGCTTTCCTTCCCTGACAACCTGATAAACTACCTTCTCTGCCCTCAGCATAAGTATTACTGCCTCCCCAAACCCCCAACACACACCAGGTTTCAGCACAGGCTCTAACCAAACTTGGTCTCTTGATTTTTCTTACAGTTTTTGTCTGTCTCCTCAACTGGGTTAGAAGTCCCCCATTCTGCTGGGCCGTGGTGGAGCACATCTTTTATCCCAGCACTCAGGAGGCAGAGACAGTGGACCAACCTGGTCTACAGAGCAAGTTCCAGGACAGGCTCCAAAGCTACAGGAAAACCCTGTCTCAAAAAACAAACAAATAAATAAATATTTTTTTAAAAAGGAAAGAAAAAAATAGTTGAATAGTTGTTCCATTCCTTAAGAGACTAGGATAGCTCTTCTGTGGCGGCTGCTGCTTCCTCTTCCTTTTCTTCTTTTGACACCCTTTCTGTACCCTAAACTGGCCTCAAATTTCAGGTCATCCTCCTGCCTCAAAATCTCCAGTGCTGGGATTGCAGACACAAGCCAAGCTTGGCACTGGGCATTTGGTGGGTATCCCCGTAAGTTCTCTTGGTTATATGGGTGAGTGGTTTTATTAAGCACCAAAGACCAAAAGGTTTAGTTCCTTAGATGTGTAGTTTCCCAAAGCTAGGAACAGCTTTACTCAGGGTCGGCATCCACAAGCTTGCTGGGCTGCTGTACCTCGGTCGGCTCCTCCTTAGACTCCGTGGGGTTGGGAGTCGGGGAATCAGGGCTGCAACCCTTCCCAGAGCTGCTGTGGAAGCCAGAGAGGATGCTTTTGTATCACCGCTGTTGGGCGCTCACTCCGACTGAGTAGTGAGTCCTTGCTCACCAGGCGGTGGAGAAGGATCAACGCAGTGACTATTGTGTTATCTGCCCTCTGGTGGTCAGAATCAGAATAGCAAGTGGCGTTTGTTCACTTCTTCGCTGCTATGCTAAAAGAGCTCACCAGAGAGCAGCAGTGTCCTTAACACACTCTCACTCGACGCGGTTCAACCCTACTACCTACAATGTTTTAAGATTGTTTCAGGTAGCTAGAGCTGGCCTCCTACTCTCTACGCAGCTGAAACTGGCCTTGAACTTCTGATTCTCCTGTTTCCATCTCCTGAGTGTTGAGAGTATAGGCATATACCAGTATGCTGAACTATAACCTAGTTTTAAATTTGTATGTAGGTGTGTATGTATGTATGTATGTATGTATGTATGTATGTATGTATGTATGCATGTATGTATGTATGTATGTGTGTATGTGTGTATGTATGTATGTATATGTGTGCATGTGTGTATGTGTGCATGTATGCATGTCTGTATGTATGTATATGCATGTACGTATGTGTATGCAAGTGTGTATCTGTTTATGTGTATATATGTGTGTATTATGTATGTATGTGGGGGGGAGTGTGAACTTGGATTGGTATGTATAATGAAAAAACATAGTTTGTTCTCTTTTTAAATAAATAAATAAAAATATAAATGGGTCTCATGTATCTCAGGCTGGCCTCAAATCTGACGTGTTCTCAAGGTTGACCTCTGACTGTCTTGTCCCTCCCCCTTCCCAAGGGCTCTGATCACCCACTATCGCCACCATGTTCACACTTGGCTTTCAAATACTAATAATCCTGGTTTGTCTGTTGGTCTTTGTTTTGAGTGAAAATACTGCTCCCTAGACAGAAAGCAAGTTCAGCTCTGACCTTAACAAGTCCCCAAGCCTGTCCTGAGGACAGTGGTCTTTCCCCACCTGGCTAGCAGTGCTTCAGTCGTGACTATCAAATCATTAGAAAAATCCCAATGAGAGGGCAGAGGCATACACAGCTCAGGAACAGAGCCTTCACACGGCATGAACAAAGCCCTGGGTTCGATCCGCAGCACCACAGCACAGTAATAGCAACAAACCATATGGAAATAGAGTGATGGAAACCATCGTGTGGGTCGGGCTCGCGTTCAAGAGCATGTAGGATGGATACCCCTCCCACTTACTTTGTATATGTGAGGGTGCACACACACCACAGCACTCTTGTGGTGGGCAGGATTGCAGGTGTGAAACCCTGAAAAGCAGACAGGAAACAAAGCCACTGTCACTTAAGAGTGTCCTCAGGGCCCAAGAGATGAAAGTTGTCTTAGTTCCCACTGTAAGCAGGAGTCTGGCCGCGGTGTCCTGCCAGCTGTTGTGCGGGCCGTACCCCCAAGTTCCATCACCGTCTCCATCAGACCATCTGCGTTCCTTGCAGAGGACCGACCCAGCTGGCCTTGTCAATTGATTCAGAGAAAGAGGGCAGAGCAGCCGGTTACGTGCTATTCTGACCTAATTGCCCTGGCCCTTAGGAAGGGGCTAGGGCGGGGGGCTCAACCTCGGAAGCCATGAGAGCGACTTTGGCATCCACGCTGGCCATCCAGTGCAGCTGTTTTCAGGCTCCCCAGGTTCCTGCCCACAGCCTGTCACCCATAGCTCAGTAAGTAAGCTGAGTAAGTTCATTATTTCCCCAGAGTGAATTCTGGGGGAATCTACCTGTTTGTCTTTGGGCCCTTAGGGGGAGAGGTAGACCTTGTCTGTATCTTCCACAGGGAAGGAATGTTCCATTGCCAGCCCTGGTTAGGATCATAGCCTTGTTTTTTGCTTGGTTCCATGAGCTTGGCCCACAGCCATTGAGCCTCTGTGCCAATGAGTGTCGTCATGAAGAAAAGGCTTTTTGGTGGCACTGTGGGGGAGGGGTCTGGGGCCTCTAAGAGGTGGGCCTAACTGTAGAATCAGACCCACCACTGAGGTTTTTTGTTTTGTTGTACAGGTGGATTGTTTATTTGGGGCTTTATTGTTGTTTTATTTTGTTCTGCTTTCTGCTATGTAGCCCACAGCGGGCTGCTACTCCCAGTATAGCCCAGCCCTCTTAGAACTGGAGGCAATCCTCGTACCTCCCGCTCCTGGGTGCAGGAATTAGAGGCATGCATTGCCACATCCAGCTCAGGTTTGGGTTTCTATTTGCTGTTTTGTTTTAATAATTCGTTTATGTATTATGTACACAGTGTTCTCCCTGCAGGCCAGACAAGGGCACCAGATCTCATTACAGATGGTTGTGAGTTACCCTGTGGTTGCTGGGAATTGAACTCAGGACCTCTGGAAGAGCAGCTAGTGCTCGTAACCTCTGAGCCATCTCTCCAGCCCCACACTGTCTGTTTTTCAGTTTTTAAAAAACTACTTTTTAAAATAGTGTGTGTGTGTGTGTGTGTGTGTGTGTGTGTGTGTGTGTGTGTGTAGCACATGTATGTAGGAGCCCACAGAGGCCAGAAGGTGGCAGCAGATTCCCTGGAACTGGACCCATGCGGTATGTGTTCAGTGCCGCGCCGTCTCTCTATCCCCGTAAACAATACTCCCATTGGAGGCCCAGGCTAGCCCGCAGTTCCCTAGGTTAGCCTTGAGCTTCTGGTCCTCCTGCCTTCACCTCCTGAGTACTGAGATTCCAAACAAGCATCACCATGCTTTGACAGCAATGCAGAAAGCATCACCATGCTTTGACAGCAATGCAGAAAGCATCACCATGCTTTGACAGCAATGCAGAAAGCATCACCATGCTTTGACAGCAATGCAGAAAGCATCACCATGCTTTGACAGCAATGCAGAAAGCATCACCATGCTTTGACAGCAATGCAGAAAGCATCACCATG
>PVIU01012211.1:0-60205 GCA_004026605.1 Ondatra zibethicus
CCCCCTCTTATTCTCAAAGGCTATTACATAATCAGTTTGGGATACTTACGTGGTTCTTAGAAAAAAATGGAGTTAGTTGAAGACAATTTTCCAAAGTTTTTCTGGTTTTGCACTCTTTAAGCTGAGAATCCATTCCACTGAAGGAGCAGGGAGGGCACTCATGCTGGTTGCTGTCATGAGTCATACTGTATCCCATGGGACAAAAGTCTCTCGTCACTACTGACCTTGTGCGACACCTGAAAAGCATATCAAAATGATAAAACATGATGGCCAAATGTGCAGACACACTACCTATGTTACAATATTCTCTTCCTTTCCTCCTCCTCCTCCTCTCTCTCTCTCCTCTCTCCCTCTCCCCCCTCCCTCTCTCTTTTAAGATTCTGGTCTCAGTCTCAATAGTACAATCTTAGTAGAAGAAATCTTATTCTCCAGATGTGTTAGAACAATGAACAAATAAACAGATGAATAAAGATGAATGGACAGTCACTTATATATTAGAACATGGAAGAGTTTACTGTAGAAAAAGAAACCTGTAATTAAAAATATCTTATTGTCGTGTGGGGAAAGAAAATGAGTTTTTAAAATTCTGTATAAAAAGTAAAGAAGAGAGATTGACAGCATGGCAGAAAGTCAACGGAAAGCAGGACAGATCAGAAAGAAAAAAGAGCCCAAAGTCCATCAAACTTTAGTGAGCAAAAGTCCATGCCCTTTGCTGTCTATGAGTCAATGCTCAGCATGTTTAGAGTGTGGAACAAAGCAGGAGCACCGCTCATTGCATAACACAGACTGCTAATGTATGTAGTAATGAAGGCGAGCTGGCCTGCTTTTGGTTCTGGCCGCCTGGAGCAGGGCCCCTTGTTCCGTCCTGCTCGGCAAGCTTATACCAGAAATAACCACACAGAAATTTTATTAATTAAATTACTGCCTGGCCCATTAGTTCCAGCCTCTTATTGGCTAACTCTCACATATTCGTTTAACCCATCTCCATTAATGTGTATCGCCACTTGACTGTGGCTTACCAGCATGAGTCTAACCAGCGTCCATCTCAGGCAGGAGAAACATGGCGTCTGCCACACTGCCTTCTTCCCAGCATTCCGTTCTGTCTCTGCCTGCCTGATTTCTGTCCTATCCAAAGGCCAAGGCAGGGTCTTTATTTAACCAATGAATGCAACACAAATGTAGAAGGACCTCCTACACCATTTCCCCTTTTTCTGTTTAAACAAAAAAGAAAGGCTTTCACTTTAACATAGTAAAATTACATATAACAAAACAGTTATCATGCAAGAACTACAGTCACAATATTTAGATCTATTTTATCTTTTATCGTAACAATGGAAAACTAGAACTATAACTATCTATTTATTCTTAGACATCTCACTGCCTGTACAGTCAGCCAAAGTTCCTCTGTACCATTGGTGCATGCATCGTCAGCCTACAGGCCCACATATATTTAGCAGACTTTTCCATGAAGCAGGAAATTTTAAAGACAGTTTAGTCACTTTCTTCTGTATTCTGCAGAATGTCTCACAGACTCTTTCATGAATCAGGAACCCCAAAGGATCATCTCACCTTTAGTCAAGTTCAGCAGTCCTCTCTCTGTGGGTTCCTCATGTCCAGTTTATGCAACAGTCCAGGCAAGAGCAGTTTCTTGCCCAAATGGCCTTTGGTCAAAGAACTGCCCATACCTCAACCACTGACAAAGTACATGGTATCTGGAATGGATAAGTGGGACACAAGGAAAAAGACTGTTAAATCTTGCCAAGATAGGGCAGGTCAGTTTTAAAAAGAAAAAAAAATCCTGCCTCTGAAAATGGTCTGTCAGCTATGTTAGGACTTAGCCAAAGTTGGTTGCTTCAATGTTACAAATGAGACTTTGGGTGATTGTTCAGGTAGCCAATTGTCTCCATCATATATTGCTCGCTTTGGAAGCTGCTTGATTGCACTTCTTGCCTGCTCAAGTAATATTATGACCTTCTCAGGCCTTCGATGGGGTTGAAGATTAGATAGTTGTAGTTACCTTCCTCAAGATTTAGCCAAACTCATTTCTGATGCAAGATTTAGACCCCTTGAAATATACTGTTTATTAAATCATTTGTCCTGTGTTCCTCGCTTAATAACACTTATGTTGTTTATAATTTTATACTTGGTATCTCTTCCTATTGTATACAGTTGTATTGGGTTTGGATCGATCTGGTTTAGACAAAAGGGTGAGGTGATGGGGGAAACTTTGTTAACCAATCATCTTTAAGAAGTGGAACCTAGTTAAGCCATGGCTTCCTGGAGCCCAGGAGAAAAACTGGGATGGACCAGGTGCTTGCTCTCTGGGTGATTCCTGCGGGACACAGCGGAACTTGGAATTTCCATTCTTGTTGCGTGAGTTTCCCCTTATGATGAGTAAAAATATAATTGTTTATCTTTAAGCTATCCTGGTTATTTCCCAAATTGAACTACTTCTACAGATAAGTGTATTTATATAATTGAAGAAAAGTGCAAAATCAAAAAGGGTTACCTTATGATTGAATTCACAGGACTTCTGTCCACATAATTTTGCCAGTGCAAACAAAACAGAGACTTCATAATGCTTGAACAGATTTGACACTTGTAGACGTGTTTTCTTCCCAGTCTTATGTAAATAAATGTGTGTTGCCTTCCATGTTTTCTAGCACTTTGACAATGCTTCTCAAAATTATGGTCTTCTCAACTGTAGCTAATAGCAGTGAGGTTCCTGTATGTCTCCAGCATCACATCTTTGTAGAGACTCTTCTGGGAAGGATTCAGCAAAACCTACTCATCCTGAGTGAAATAAATGTGCACATCCTCATAGGTCACTGAATTCATGTCGTGGCTCCCATGCTCACCTATGCTCTCCTCACAGTTTGACCTGGCAGCTTCATGGTGGCGGCTCTCCCTGTCTCTCTTCTTCCCAGCATTCTGTACTCTTTTCCCTGCCTATCTAAGTCCTGGCCTATCAAAAGGCTAAGGCAGTCTCTTTATTAACCAATAAAAGCAATCCAAATACAGAAGGACCTCCTACACCAAATGTAGCTGTTAGAATGTATGGCTACTAGTTTCACATTAATCACAAAGAATGTGGGACTAGAAGACGATAATGAGGAAAACATACATCTGGTGAGGGTTAGGAATTACTTAACAATCTAAAGTCCATTGGAAAGAGTACAGTATAAACTATTACTAGGGTACCAGGCCTTAACTCTTATGGGGAAAGTGCCAAAGTACTCTTTTCTTGATAATAGGGATAAGGAAGCCAAGAGAGTAAACCAAGGCAGGCGCATGACAAGTTCTGTAGTCTCTGTGCCTTGGCACCTGATTCCAATCTTCTCAGTCTTCCTGAGTGACACCTGTCATACAGCACCACAGAAATAATGGAGCAGAAACAGGACCCTGACACAAGAGGAGCCTGACGTTCAGTGGTGGATGAGGAGAGAAATGGGTCCCAGAACAATCTAAGATGTGAGGAGTGGGAAAACTCCATGCTGAGAATCTAAGCTGGAAGACCTAATGTCAATATAAAGGGAAATGTCATGGCTCAGGAGTATAGAAGACCCCTTTTCTGACCTAGAAATGGTACACAGATATTGGTACTGCTTTTATCCTCTTACAGGATGGCACAGGACTTTATAACACTTCTTGTACATCTCAAACCAGAACTCTAACATGAGTTGTCACTCAAGGAAAACAATTAGCCATCCAGATACATGGACTACCCAAGAACAATGCATGAAATTATTTTGGAAATATCTAGCAATTATTCTCATTTTTTTCTATTGTATTTTAATGGCCTCTCTTTTATCTTCTAACTAAACATTGCAAAAGGCATAGACACAGAGACATTATTGTTTCCATCATATAGGTAAAGAAATGGAGGTTTAGAGAGTGGAGTACCTTGCCAAGGCAAGCTTAATAGGAAGTATCAAAGCTAGCCTTGGCATGCACATGGTCTTCCTCCAGAGTGGGCACATACTAAACAGTAGAATATAAGTTCATGTGAGAACAAGTCACTTGGTACATTGTTAACATTTTTGATTATGCAAAATACTCCAATACTGACCATTTCCTCTGTTCAGATATTGCCCTTTAGCATGATCTTGGGGAAGGAACTTTCAGGGATAGTAGGGAATGATTTCTTTAGGCAAACCTCATCAGTTTATAAATTCAGAGTGTCCTCTATGACCATGTTAAAAATATGTGCTCCCCATTCTGTGCTCAGTTGGTCCACTTCTTGAATGATACATATGGCCAAAGCCAAGACCAGAACACAGCACTGTGCTGAGATAGTTCCAGCTTCACGGGGCTTTTTATAAGTACAAGAAGATAAAAATAAACACATAAAGTGTGAAAAGAACCTTGTGTTAAAGGCAGTTCATAAATCTCAATAAACAGTCAAGTAATTTCAAAGTAAGCCTAACTAAATACCATGTGAACATTATAACTGGTTGGATCAGTTATGGAAGATAATCAGTACATTTAGCTGGATATGAGCAGAAGCCAGATGGACAGTTATGATTGCTAAGCCCTGCAGAATTTGTGTTCTACGAGCTACTGATGAAGATCTACTGTTGACGAAGGTTTCTGTCTCACCCAGTTCTTGTCCTGCCTGGTTCCCACAGTCCTTAAATCCCAAAGAAATCACACAGAGGTCTACATTAGGTTATAAACTGATTGGCCCATTAGCTCAGGCTTCTTATTAACTCTTATAACTTATACAACCCATTATCCCTATCTATGTTAGCCACATGGCTCAGTACCTTTTTTCAGTGGGGCAGGTCACATCTTGCTTCTTCTGTGGTCTGGGCAGGACTGGGGAGGAATGGACTTCCTCCTTCCCAGAATTCTCCTGTTTTCATTTGATCCACCTCTACTTACTGTGTGGTTGTCCTGCCTATACTTCCTCTTTTTTAAATTTTTTATTTTTATTTTATTTTATTTTTAGTTATAAACAAAATCTTATTGACTGCTCAGAAATTGTTTGTAACTATACTAGACAGTAATTTTGGAACTTAACTTCCACTTAATTTTTGCATGATCCCATTAAAAGAACATCACCCCCAACCAGCAGGAAGTAGCCTGGAAAACTATGCCCACATTCCCAAAAACTGGACTATGGATGTTCTTGGGTTTTTTTGTTTGTTTGTTTTTGCTTTTGCTTTTTTTAAAAAGAAGGGGAAGTAGTGTGGGACAATTGTCTATATTTTGTCAATTATGTTTTAAATAAATGCTGATTGGCCAGTAGCCAGGCAGGAAGTATAGGTGGGACAACCAGGCAGGAAGTAGAGGTGGGTCAATGAGAACAGGAAAATTCTGGGAAGGAGGAAATCCATTCTTCCCCAGTCCTGTCCAGACACTGAAGAAGCAGGATGTGACCTGCCCCTCTGAAAAAGGTACTGAGCCATGTGGCTAACATAGATAAGAATAATGGATTAATAATATAAGTTATAAGACTTAATAAGAAGCCTGAGCTAAATGGGCCAATCAGTTTATCATTAATATAGACCTCTCTGTGTGATTTCTTTGGGGCTAAATGGCTGTGGAACCTGGTGGGAGGACAGAAACCAGACAGGACAGAAAACCTCAGTCAACACTCCAGTCTTTTCCTTTCCCACGTATCCAGTATTAGACATTTAATGAGTATTCCAGTTTCCTTAAATAATTCTAATACTGTTAATGTAAAAATTTGAGACAATCTCCAAGATATTCTCAGTATTTAAATGATAACTTTGAAAAAAAATCATTGTAAAATATTAGAATGTATTTCTAAATAAAGACTAAATGAATTTTGTTTTAAGCATATAGCCAACTCTACTAGTTAAGTGGGTATAGTATTAGGCCCTTCAAATATATGATAACCACTTTCAGACTTAGCATTAACAAGGAAATAAACAAAACATTTGTCTAGAAGACAGCACTAGAGCAAACATGTTCTGCTAATTATCAGCAAATGCATACACTTTAGACTACCACAGGTACATTTTCATCTCAGAGCACAAAATGTTAGAGATGACTGTGGGATGGTATCATTGAACTGGGTATACTATATGGATATCTGCTCCAATTCACTACCCGTCAGTGGACTCTTGGATTTTTTTCCACATGCTAGCTCTTGGGAGTACTATAATAAACATGGATCTGCAGGTTCTTTTGGACACACTGGTCTTTCCTTTGGAATAAAGAGCAGTGCAGAAAAGAGTAAAGAGACTAACTATGGAGAGAGTTGGGTACACCACACAGTTAGAAAAGGGAGAAAGCTCCAGTGTGTTAGCAGAATAATTAAGTTTAATTTACATTAACTGACCTTATTTTTAAAATTATTAGACAAAAGTGTGGCTAATTGAAGAATATTATGCATTATTATAGAGTTAATTACCCTGACTTCATCATTGAAGATTATGTATATGTGGAGAAAAAGGACAATATACTAAATAAATATATGTATTAATATGTGTTAATTGAAAGCATCACAAACATAAAAATAAAACAAAAAATTCATATCACAAGATCGATTAGTCTTATCTAAGACTGAATGGAAATAATACATGCAGGACAATAAGCATAAAGTGACAGTCCCAAGGAGACCCTGGTAACTGTAGGATACCAAGCCAGTGACCTTTCATCAACGTAAGAAAACTTCAACATTACTGCAAACTCAGCCATCAGAAGGGCCTCCCACTGAGATTACAGAAAGGAGAGATCAATATTTTCTTCCTTGGCTATTCCCAGAGAAGCACAAAGAATACACTACCCCTTGACCTCTACAAAGTTAAAAAGACATTAATGTGTGCTACAGAATCCCATTTGCTTATGACATCTCATTTATTAAACACAATAATACTTTACTATTCATGAACAACGGATTCTAAAATTCTGTGGAACAATATTGAATTTTTGAAGATAAACCAGTTAACTCATAAAATGAGAGGCAATATTCCTTCCAGTCTGTAAATCACACTGTATGTTCGCATGCACAAAAGCTTAGGTGTTGTAACAAAGTACGTATTTCTCAAGTGAGGAGTCCTGAGACTCCTGGTGAGCTGGTGATCTAGAGCACACCAGCTGGGAAGTTCATCCCTGAGAACTACAACAGGGTCCTAGATCTCACCTAGCTGGGAAGGTTGAGAACAGTAGAATCAATTCTCACTCTCATTTCAACTTACTTTGTGCTTTCCAAATCAGGTTTCTGATGTTAAAAAAACTACATCCAGGAATCCTGGGTTTTGTTTCCCTGTTTTTCAAAGATCTTGAATGTTAAGCCTACCTTCCAATTATTGAAAGTATACATGGCTGTTTATGGACCCAGCGGTCACTCCCCCCCCATCACTGTCCTCCAGTTATATATCACAAACAAGCACCTGTGATTAGGACGTTAGATAGTCTTCAGCCATTAGTCGTAAACTAGTGCTCACTGTTCTGCTTGCCTGGTATGGTTAGTTATGACAGTGGAGGCTATGCAAGTCAATTTCTATTTTCTCCACTCTCTGTCTGTCTCTGTCCTATTGCTTTGAAATGATGTGGATGTAGGGAGAACTTGGGAATGTAGGGAGGATTTGGGAAATGGAAAGAATATGATCAAAATATCATGTCTAAAAATTTTAAAGAATTGTTTGCCTATGTTATATTATTTACCTTTTTTAGAGAATTCATTAGAATTTCAACATAAATTATAATTTTTAGAGAATTCATTAGAATTTCAACATAAATTATAATTTTTCTCCAGAAAAATAGTGTTAAATGACATTCATTTATTTGTGCTAGATCTGCAATAAAGCTTTCCCAATATCAAAGGTTATTAAGTAAATTTACCAAATACTTTACTCTGGTGATTTTACAAATATGTTGATTAACAATTAAGATATCATAAAAACAAACCAGTCATATGTGCATATGTGCACATCTGTGCATATATAGCAGACACACAAACACACACACCACACACACATTCATGCTTGAGTCATCAAGTCAGCTGAGCATAAATAATAATGGGCTGAACTAACTTATTTATAAAGTCTGTTTCAATGCCATCAGTTTTTAAATCCATGAACCTGTGAAACGAAAATGGGATAAAGTTAATTAGGAGCAGTTTCCTGGTGAGTTTAGGAATGGGCATGAAGAAAGGAAGCAGAAAATCCAGCCAGCTGGAAAGCAAAGAGACCACACACTGGAACACATCAAACTAAAGATTTACACATCACTCCCGACCTCTGCTTCCTCAAGGCAAACTATGCTAAGGCACGGTCGTTCCTGCCTAATGAAATATAAATATTAAATATGTCTTTGCTGTTCTGGAAAGCGCCTTCATCACACTTGGGAAGGTTTCTTACTCTTGCGTCTTTGCTTTGCCAGTATTTCATGCATTGCTCAGACTTCCTTCATTGTAGCAGTGAGCATTGCAAGTTAAATGATGACAACACATGCTGTCCTTGCCCAGCTCTGCATACTCCCCACTGCAAAAGACCATCACACACCGCTTCCGTCCACGCTATCCTCAGTGCATCAGCAGCTCAGGACACGCGCTTGGATTGCTTTTTCTAGGATTTATTTCGAACGATTAAGAAAGTTTGTATAGAATTGGCCAGTTTCTTCATGATCAGCAAAGTTGAAGAGGCCTGCCCTTAGCAAGGCCCTTCAGATATGCACTTCATATATGTTGAATCCCATTGTTCAATGTTGGTTTATCATATTCTAAGCGTGTAAATAGCTTACATGACACTGGTGATGGTAAAATGTTGACGTAATAAGATATCATCTAAAAGCTAGCTGTCAGTGGATTTAGGTTAGCTGATGAAAATCAAGTAAGTTAAGTTCACTGTTTAATAGATTGTTTTAAACTTATTCAATTATTGCAACTTTGAGATTTTTTTTAAAATAATTGACCTAGACTTCAACTACTTAGAATCTATAACTAAGATAAAATAATCTGTCGGAAATTTTATATTTGTAATAAATATAATGGTAATTTTGGTTACCTGCACATCCCACAATGTAACCAAACCTCCTAGTCTTTCTAAATATGCTGTTGAAATACTTGTGCTAAAAACACAAAACTTAAAAATATTTGAATCAAAATGATCAAAGACATTTGATACAAATCTGATCAATATCCTCAAGTTTCTTGTCTCCTATCCGGCCCTTGGGAGATAATTATGAATATTTAGAGCTGGAAAAAGTCTTAACATTTATGTAGTCATATTTGTGATTACAAGATGAATAAATGTAGCTGCTTCTTCAATGTGTGAATGACAAGCTGTACCTGAGGTAAGAGCAAGGCCTTCGTTCTCTGTTCTTGAGCCCTGCCTGCTCACAGCTTTCCTTAGTCCTGTGATTGACCTTAAATGTTCTTACTTGTCTGTTGAAAATCATTCGCACTACTTATTGTAAAATGCAAAGTGGTTCTTCTTTATTGAATTGTTGATTTTGTGTCCCATAGTTACACACAAAAGTAAATCATGGAAGAATTTAATCGGGAAATAATTTCCTCAATCTAGGTTGACAGGGTTCAGTGTGGCTTTAACATATAGGACAAGAAAGGGTAACACAGAAGGGTAAATGGGACACTTGCTATTTGACAGAAGAAAGTAGGCTTTGTGGTTGGAAGGTTCGGAGAGAGATGTGGTGGGATGAGGGAAAAGAAGGGCATCAAAGAATCAAAAGAAACAGATGTTGGAAACACCATAATGAAACCAAATAATCTTTATGCTAATTAAGAATGAGATAATGAATGAATGAGAACTCAAACTACTCCTATGCTGTGATCCCTAGCATGATTCTATTCAACTTGCTTATTTAACTAGAGAAAGAACCAGCTCAGTCTTAGAGACAGGCAGCTTACAGTCCTTAACACACCGAGGCATGGGCGGCCATGAAAGCATGGCTGCTGCATCTGCCTTCACATCAGAGGAGGAGCCACCAACCTCCCGTCATGTGTTCTTCAGTTGTGCAGCTGGAGAAGTCAGCTTTCCTCATCTGTATCCCTAAGCTCCACAAGCACTTCTTTTCTGCCCTGTGAACCCCAAAAGGCATCCTTATTGATTTGTCTGATGTTAACCAGTTACCCTTTCCTATGCCCTGACTTAATTTCCAGAATCTAATCACCATCTGGTGTTAGAAACCAATACTTTGGGCCTCTGTCTTGTGATGACTGAACCTGGAGAGATAGATGCAGGGAGCATTTTAGATGAGCATGTCAGAAATTTGAAAAGGAATCCAATTAAGCTTTACAGGTATTCCACATAAGCAAATTTTATAATTTTCCCATTTGAGAGAACATATTGAGCTAGCTTTTCTATGGCCACAGAAGGGCTTTACACGTAGCTCCATTTACATACAAAGCAGAGGCATGGTTCCTAATGATGCTGTAGATTTGAGGGCCAATGTGCTCCTCATGATTTTTCTCTGGTGCAATAAGTAACATGACATAGAAAGCCAGTGGACTTCAGAAGAAGACTGTTGAGAGAAGGGCTGATCCAGGACCTCTCAGATGCTCCAGCGAAAGGACAAGCCAGCTCCATGTCCTTGCCCAGAGGCGGGCTTGGCAAGGCCTGTCTGGGGCTGTCTCCAGGGCCTGGAAGGAGTTAAAGCTTCAGTTCCTGAGCATTTGGCTTTTTCTCAAAAAGAGACTGAAGAGCTCAGTCTCGAGACTGCTGTATGTTCGGTCTATAATGGTCTTGAACCCATGTTCCCTTTGTACAGCAATGCTTGGTTAGCATCCGGTTAACTTTGTCCCATTGTATGATAGTTTCTACTGCCCATCTCCCCTTTCTCCTCTGAAAACAGTGTATGTGACACTGTACTTCTTAATGAGTTGCTTGGCGAAAACTACAACTTGTGCAAACCTGATGGTAAATTTTTCTCTCCGATCTTCTGATTCCCTGGTCCCCTCTCTCAGTAGCCTGTCATTACAGAATGACTGCCAGCCCAGGTCTGGAGAGAACTTTCTGGAAGAGGTCAGGATCCTTCAGCATGCATATCTGCAAGTTCAGTTACACAGCCTAGAAAATTCAATGGTACATAAAGGGTCAATGTTGGACAAGATTCTCGTTGGCAACTTTCACAAAACCCTTCAGTTCTGTGGTTCACATACTTAACATTTTGGAACAATGAAGTTTTATAAAGCTATCTAACGTTTTGTAAAACAGCTTTCTCATATACTGAGAGTTCCCCATCAGTGAGTACCACTGGAATCATCAACACTCAACACTGTACATGCAAGCATGCAAAGTATAGTAACTTGCATATATATCTGTGTATATTTGTCTGTGTAAATGTATATATGTGTATGTATATGTTTGTTTTTGTGTGTGTGCATGTGCATATATATTCCAAGCATGGGAGATAAATGAAAATATTTGTGTTTTTGCTTAAGCATTGTGTATGGATGTAGCTGAAAACATTTGTAGATGAATTCAGTATTTCAATCCATTTATTGATTAAAAGGTTTTGCCATTTCAATCAGAGATTGGAATCATCTAACTAATTGATGAGCTGAGTAGAAGATAAATGGAAAGGAAAGATTGCATTCTTTCAGCCTGGTTGGTTATCTTGGAACTTGAGCCTTCTCTGAACTCAGACTGGAAATAACTTGCTTGCCTTTACTGCTTCTTAGGCCTTTTTGCTGTTCCTGCTTCTAGATTGAACATCATGGGAGTTCCCATTTCAAACACCACAGCAACATAGATTGATTCCTTATGATCTTGCTCATAGATATGGAGAGGGAAATGCTAGGAAAGTCAAAGCTACAGAGAAAGTAAAAGATCTTTTGCCAGCGGCTGGGAGAGGGGGTGAGAATTAGAGGCCTGGGGGTCTGTATGGTAGTGGAATTCCTGCAGGGTTGCTGGCATGGAGGATTATGTCATTGGATTTCTATGGAATCCACACAATGGGTATTGTCAGGAATGAATTCTGATCATGCAGTGGACATTTGGTGAAAATGATTATGAAGGTTTTCTAGTTAAAGCAAATCCATCATTCTGAAGCAGGAGGTTCAGGTGGAGGGAGGTTGTGGGGCTGGGTAAGGACCTTATGGAAATATTGTGTGTTCATTTTTCCTCTTCTAGTCTACGACTATGCTGGAAGCAAGGCTAATTCATTTGGAAAGAAAGTTGAGCATGCTTTTGTAATGAGACATATTTTAAAGACAAGAATAATTTTAATAAATATCTTAATATCAACTTAGTAACCATGTTCTTGGTATTGAGCTTGAGATAATTGTTTTGAATTTAGCTGTATATCTGGAGATGAAGGAAACGAATACTCTCAGGGATATGTTGGGAACTGAGATTACGGGTTCTCTTAGTTAGGCTTTCTATTGCTGTGAAGAGACAACAAGACCATGGCAATTCATAAAGGAAAACATTTAATTGGGGTGGCTCACTTACAGTTCAGAGGTTCAGCCCATTATCGTCATAGTGGGACATGACATGGCAGTATATAGGCAGACATGGTGCTGGAGAAGTAGCTGAGAATCCTACATCTTGCAGACAGCAGGAAGTGGTCTGTCTCACTGCAAGGAACGTGAGCATAGGAAACTTCAAAGTCCACCCCCATAGTGAAACACTTCCTCCAAAAAGGTCACACCTACTGCAACAACGTCACATTTCCTAAAAATGCCACTCCCTTTTGGGGCCTTTTTCTTTCAAACCAGTACAGCAGCATGTGAGAAAAAAGAAAATATTTATGTAATATTATATATTAGACTGTGAGGGGAGGGTGTTGGGTTTAGTTGAGAAACATCAGTTTAAATTCAAAATAGCTCATTCTGTTAAAAAAAGAAAAATGTTTGCTATGTCTGTCTGTTGTAAAGTCCTCTACACATGGCTAACACCAAGCTGACCATCACTGTGAGTATCCAGATACCATTCAGTATGAGCTGCTCCCAAGAGCAGGTGCGCATGGCTGTTAATTGCACCTTGGGCAGGTTTCATAGTTGAGATACTCTGAGGCACTACCCCCCGGGCTGTGCTCATACTATTATGCTCTGCATGGAGAACTTAAACGGTGCCCCTCTTGTTAATGTCTGAGTGGGGCTCAGCACAGCAGCTCCAGGGCCTGAGGATAAGGCAGATTCAGAGGGTGAGTGCTGATATCCCCCTTCCTAACAGCTGCCAGATCTAAACTACCCAAGGGGCTTTGGACTTGCCCCGGAGGTTCTGGCAATGATGGAGGTCAACTCCTATCAATGGGCCTCCCATGCACATACAGAGAGCATGTGACATCGGGTCTGATACAATAAATTTGATGTTTTGGAAGCTTATGTCAATGTTCTCACTAGCCAACATGTACATGGTATGGCTTTCATTAGAAGCTCAAATTTTAAATCTTCTCGAAGTTTGTTTTTAGGATCTAATCTCTCTTATTTTATTTTTTGGATAGTAAAATTAAATTGTTATTCCTGCTTTGTGGACTAGGAAGACTCATCTATCCTGAGCTGCACTGACTGAAAGTCCAAGTGTCAACATAATGTGCTGCAAAATTTATCACAGTTCGTGGGTAGGATGACGACCAATGCCATACACTCCAGATATTTCAGAATTGAACACCCCATACCACATTGTATTGCTCTGTTTAAATCTTTTCTATGTTAGCAGCTAATGTTGATGATTCTTTGGATACACTATTTTTATTTGTACTTCTAAAATGGTGATAATGGTTAATATAATATATAAAGTTTATTCACTGATTAATTTTGTTTTTAAAGTATATGCACACAAATTACTTGGAAATAATTTTCTACTTTCTAAAGATTGTATTCAATGATATCATTCACCTAATCTGTATTGATTAGGCATGGGGCATGAAAGGATTATCAATTAAACATCTTTTTCTACATGCCATAAGCGTACTAACAACAGATTTCAAACACAAAGGGTGGATTTTAAACATTGCTGAGAAGGAAATGTCTACCAATAGATTGAAGCCTGTAAAAGACACAGACCTTAGAATCTGTTTGATTTAGATCTTCAAGAACACATGCAGATTCAATTATGCGCCTGCAGACGGGGGGCAAGGAAGAAAAGTCCTGAGAGACCACATGGGTCCCATCCCACCAAAGCAAAGATGGGGCTCTTGAGGAGAAGCCAGCAGTTCAGGATCTAGGGTTTTGGTGTAAGGCATGAATATAATTAGACCAACCCAACTAGAAGTAATTATCTACAGATTACCTCAGGCGTCCTCTGAGAAAGAGTCCCTCCAAAAGGACACAGTGTCATTCAGTAAGAATCCAGTAATTATAGCAAATCACTAGAAAGAGAGAAGAGTAGCCCTGCTCTGTGGGTAAATGCAGTAGACAGTGAAACACTACACTCTCAAAGATATTGCAAGTCTCCCATTCCAACTGTAACCATTTTCTTTCTTTATATGGGACTTTCAGACTTTAAATATAATCTATAAAAATATGCATACTCCCTAGAAAATAAGAATACATGATGTTTGAAAGGTTTCATTGTGTGTGTGTGTGTCCATGTTCACATGCACACACATGAATGAAGAGACCCAGAAGAGGATTCTTAATTTCCCTGAGGCTGAATTTACAGGTGGTTGTGCTACCCTGATATGGGCGCTAGGAACTGAATCCTGCTCACCTGAAATGGAATTACGTACTCATAATTGCTGAACTATCTCTCCAGCCTGTGGATTTTGCTCTATAAATTACTGGAATGAACTGAACATAATTTATGTATGGGTAATAGTGAAAGAGGAAGAGAACCATTTATTTATTTGGTGAGGAAAAGTAGATACTCATTTATTTGCTAGATATTCTGCCACAAAATTGCAGAAGAAAAGGAAAAACAAACAAGAAAATGTGTGGTTACACCTAGGTAAACCAAATGGAGCGATGTCACCTTTATTCAGCTCCCATGGGCACTCATAGTGGTGACGCTTTAGGTGTGTAGCTTCTGACATAGGAGACACAGTCTCACAGAAAACTCCCTGATTCTCTGACTCTTATAATCATTCCACTCCCTTCTCCTTATATGCATTTATCCTTGAATGGGAGAATATTTTATATGTACGTCCCCTGGGACTGGGTCAAAACCTCTGCGTTTTAATTGACCATGATTTGCTATGGTGGTCTCCCCCTGTTGCAAAGAGAAGTTTTGTTGGTGGGGGTGAGGTACAAACTTATCTGTGAGTACAAGGATAAATATTTAGGAGGTAGCTAGGTTTAGGAAAATTAATGTAGGATCTGAGGATGGAGGAAAATTACCAAGGCCTCAACCCTACATAAAGAACTATGGGCAACTAAGAAATGCTAAATGAGCGAGAAATAATCTTCATAATTAAGAGTACACTGATTACTTATTTAATATCAAATGGTAAATACAGAAAATATACATATTAGTAACATACAGAGTGAACATTATATTAGTAATATATACACATATATATTAACATGCATATACACAAATATATGTGTTGTATATTATCAGTACTTATGTAATATATTGTGCATATTTTATACACACATATATCATATAATCAACATATGTGTATATATGCATGTAACAACAATTAATGATAAAAGGCCATGTATTTGAAAAGAAGTGCAAGAAAGGATGTATAGAAGGGCTTGGAGGTAGGTAATAGAGGGATAAATGATGTAATTATATTATAATTTCGAAAATAAAAAGTAAAATTTAAAAGGAAAGTGGTGTGTGACAGTAAATAAAATAAAAATCAGTGATGTCATGCACACAATCATTAAGGTAGGAAGCCCGAATTTTCCATATGGTTATGCAGAAAAAAAGTTATGGACACCTAACTGGCACGAATTCATTTTTACCCACTTTGAAGGAAAATATGGTCAAGTTAAGGTGCCAAAAGATTTGGTGTCTGGGAAAGAGCTGTTTCCTGATTCATAACCGGCTTCTTCCCCTTCACTATGGAGGAAGAGAATAGGCTCGTTCAAGCGCCTTATGCTCTCACAAATTTACTCTCACCGCCACCTGTTAATACCATAACTTTTTGAAGTTAGATATGGACATATGCATTTGGAGGTTCACAGATATTCAGAGCTTCACCAAACCAGAGCACACCCTTGAAAACCATTTCAGAAGTGAAGAGATGAAAATACGATTTGATCTTTTTTTTTTTTATTTTTGTTGGTGACTTTCATGTCTCACTCTATGCCTTGAGTATGTGTTAGCATTTTTGAGAGATCTAGATGTCAATAAAAGTCTAGATGTCAATAAAAGCAGGAACTGGTAATGGAAAGATGAGATGGGAATTGCTGTAAAATTCAACTTTATTCCTGCCCTTAGTGGATGAGCTCAGTGTAACCCAATTTGTCGCCAGAGTTCTCTGCATGGTCACAGTCACCTCTCCATGATGGCAAGGACCATGCCTTGCACAGCTAAGTGGCTGAGAGGCTTTTTTCAATTTTGGTGGTTGATTGTGCTTCAGGACTCTATTGTGTGTGATCTTGTCTTGATACTTGATGTTAATTATAGCCTGTAGCCCATGCAGATGAAACTGAGATGAAGCATGTGATTTCAATTACAGAGCCAAATCTCACAATTTGAGGCTGTCAGTGAAAATACTGTTCTGTGAAGAACGAATCTTGCTTCAGCGTGGGTTCCAAATGCGGTGTTTTAAAGCCTCGTCACAGCGGAAAGCACAGAAGGTTGGCATGTTTACTGCACGTAGTAGTCTCCTGTGCATATGCACCGAGGAGAACACAAAAGAAGAGAAGAGGAAAGGGTTAGAGGAAGGAGAAGATAGCAAGGAAGATAACAAAGAGGGAAGGAGGAAAGGAAGGGAAACATAGGTCATCAGTCAAATGACACTTAACTCTATCCCTGTATATGATATCACACACCCCAGTATTAGACAAACAGCAAGTTCCTACTCAGTTATTAGTTAACTCTGAAAAGTGTCTAAAAGTGATTCCATCTTCTGTAGTCTTCCCTGCCACATAGATTTACCAGCACTTATATACTCGGGGAAACACATTTAGTATAAATATGAATTTCACGACATCCCAGAGTCAATTGGCAATATTCTCTGCTTACTGCTTCTTGTGAAACAGTGAACATTTAAGCAGAAAATTATTCATGATTAAAACAGGAGTGGGGTCTGCTAACCCTCCCTTGCTTAACTCTGTAGGGATAGCATCACCTGTAGTTGTGTATTTTCATATATGATCTTGCGTGGGTATCTCAGATAGAAAGGGCTAGCAAACCACCAAAGAACTTAATTAGAGAAGTTTCTTGCATTCACTGTGTGTATACCTCTTAAAAATGTAAATTTCCCTGGAAGGGAAGCCACACTCTTCTTGGATCAGCTTATTACTGAGATGCCTAATGATATTAAAACAACTGCCACTCAGAAGAGTAGATACGGGTGCAATACAGATGGCTTATTTAGCTTGCCTCAATACTTAAGTCCACTAAACCCATGCACATGGACAGGGGAAGGCAGAAAGCATAGTCAGATTCATGTTTTTAAGATCATATCTAAGGTAGATTTTGCAAAGATTCAGGTTCATTGATTATCTGTGAGGCAGAGAATAATGATATGAGTCTGTCCTAGTTAGGGTTTTAATTGCTGGGAAGAGACACCATGATCATGGCAACTCTTATATGGAAAACATTTAATTGAGGGGTGGTTTGTGGTTTCAGGAGTTCAGTCCATTGTCATCATGGCAGAGAGCATGGCTGCGGGCAGACAGCTGTGGTCGTGGAGACATATCTGAGTCCTACAGGATGTGGACTGAGACGCTGGGCAGTGTCCCACCCCCACAGTGACACCGCTGGGCAGTGTCCCACCCCCACAGTGACACACATCCTCCAACAAGGCCACATCCACTCCAATAATACCACTGCGCCAGTTCCTATGAGAGTATGTGGGACAATTCCATTCAAACTCCATCAGAGTCCAAATATAGTTTCCAAATGACTTTCTTTCAAAGAGGAAAGTTGTTTTGAAGGGAAATAATCTGAAAGGTTAATACTTCTGATCAAAAGTCTTCACCAAATGATCAGGGTGGCAGTATCATTTTGCTAACCTACAAGGTGGGTAGGAGTCATTGCTGCCACTGGGTCAGTGTTTCCAGCAAATGATCAAGAAGTTACACATGGCACTGCAGTGTGTTTATAGCCAACAGTGATGTGGGATTCCCCTCTGTATGCTGTGAATACCATTGGTGAATAAAGAAAATGTCTTGGGCCTGCACAGGGAATAGAGGTAGGGGGGAAAACTAAGCTGAATGCTGGGAGAAAAGAGGCAGAGTGAGAGAGAAGCCGTGTAGCCCAGCCGAACACAGACACCGGAACTTTACCTGGTAAGCCACAATCACGTGGCGACACACAGATTAATAGAAATTGATTAAATTAATATGTAAGAGTTAGCCAATAAGAAGCTAGAGATAATGGGCCAAGCAGTGATTTAAATAATATGGTTTTGATGTAGGAAGGTCCTTTTGTATTTGGGTTGCTTTCATTGGTTGAATAAAGAGACTGCCTTGAACTTTTGATAGGACAGCCCTTAGGTGGGTGGAGGACACAGAATGGAATTCTGAGATAGAGAAGGAAGAGTCAGAGAGAGCCACCTGCCATGAAGCTCCCAGGTCAGACACGCTAAATCTTTCCCAGTAAGCCATGACTCGTGGTGATACACAGATTACTAAATATGGGTTAGTTTAAGATGTGAGAGTTAGCCAATAAGATGCTAAAACTAATGGGCCAGACAGTAATTTCAATGAATACAGTTTCTGTGTAATTATTTCCGGGAGCCGGGTGGAAGGACACAGCCCACGCGCCTCTTACTACATGGTTTCTGTGTGATTATTTCGGGGCTAAGCAGCCAAGAACAAACAAGCGGCCTTCCCCTAATACTGCAGACTTCCAGGATGCCGATTCTGACTTTTACATCTATTCCTATGAAATAGCATGACCTTTGAACAGTTAAAGATGGATACTGACTTGAACTGTGATTCATAGGTCTTGCTGTATTTAAAATCAGAAGCATCGATGAACTGAGCACACACTAAGTGTGTCTTAGGCGCATTTGACAGTTTGCTCTATGAGTATACTTGAATGTTCAGAGTTCTGCAGGCACAGAGAGTCCTGGTTTGCCTCTCTGTTCCTGTGACAGAACACTGACCACATACAGCTTGCAGGAGGAAATGGTTTATTTCAACGTTTACTTCCCCATCACATCTTAATGGAAGTCAGGGCAGGAAGGCAATGCAAGAACCTACAGGCAAGCTGTGGAGGAAGCTACTTACTTGCTTGCTATCCGTGGATTGTTCTGTTCCCTTTCTTACTTGAACCAGAACCATTTGTTCAAAGATAGCCCTGCAATGGCAGGACTTTCATGCATCAATCATCCATCAAGAAAATGCACCACAGACCTCCGTGTAGGCCAATCTGACACAGGTGATTTCTCACTTTCAGTTTCCTCTTCCCAGGTGACTGTAGTTTGTGTCAAGCTGACAAAAACTAGCCAGCAAATTAATCACAAAATATCACACTGGTCTACCCTATTGATAACATTATGCTGGTTGGATCAAAGTAAGCAAGGGGTAGCAAGCCAGTCGGCCTTGTTTCTCCTAAACTCAACATGGTAAGGCTATTCATAGCAACATCTCACATCTGATACTAAATCTGTTGTGCTGTTGCTGTGTTAAAATACCATGACTAAGGCAGCTCACAGAACCCAGAGTTTATTTTGGCTTATGTGTATCATGATTAATTAAAACTCAGAGACAGATATTGGGATTCAACCTGAAGACGAGAAAAGCAAAGCAGCCATCCACTGGCTCTTACCTCCACCTCAGTCCAAAAATGATAATCAGGACTCCAGGAAGCCTCAGAATGAGACTGTGCCTGAAAGCTGTCTCTTCCTGTCTAATAATCCTCTCTAGTTCTGGGATTAAGGGTGTGCACCACTGCCGCCTGGTTTCTATGGCAAACTAGTGTGGCTACTGACATTAAAGGCATGTGCCATTGTTGCCTGGTCTGTAAGGCTGGCCAGTGTGTCTATTTTATTTTTCTGGTCTTCAGGAAAGCTCTACTTATTAAAATACAAATGAAATGCCACTACACTATGCTTCCAGAAGAAGAGCCCGTCCATAGCGGGAGAGGCATAGCAGCTCACATCCTCAACCACAAGCAGAAAGCAGAAACTTTGCACTGAAAGTGGATGCGGGTCTATGCTCTCAAAGCTCACCCAGTGACAGACTTCCTCCAGCAAGGCTGCACCTCCTCAACTTCCCCACACAGTGCCACCAACTGCGTACCAAGTATTATCCTATGGGAGACATTCTCACTCAAACCACCACATCAGGCCCAGTGCACAGCACTCTAGAAGACAAGCCTAAGATCGCCACCACCACACAATTCATTTTGATTCTCTATGATGGCATCTCCCTCCTCTTCCTTCCATGGAAATTAAACTCTGGGCTTTGTTCTACTTTGTAAGACTACCACACCCATTTCATTATAATATCCAGCTTTATTACCAAAAAACGTGACTTTTGCCCCCAAATTTATTTCTATCTCATGGTACTATGTTCAGAGTTTTCCAAAATGTCTGTGTAATTTATGCCCAAAGTGAGAAAAAATATTATATTCCATTCATAATGTCAGATATGTTTTGTCACCTTTCACACAGAAAGAGGTAGGAAGAGTGTGTGGATGTTGCCCAGCCCTATTTGTATCATCTAGAGAAGCACTTAATAATGGCATGCTGTATGCTTTTGATTTCTTTTATGTTAAACTATTCAACTTTTAAATTTTAATTAATTCGTTTATTCTTCTCTCATATATTACATCCCAGCTGCAGTTTTCCTTCCCTCCTCTCCCCATAGCCCTTCCCCCTCACTTCTTCTCTCCCATAGATCCACTTCTCCCCTATTTTCCTTAGGAAAACAGCAGGCCTCCCAGGGATAGCAAACATGACATAACAAGTTACAATAAGACTTAAGCACATACCCTCATATCAAAGGCAACCGAGAAGGAGGAAAAGGGTTCCTTAGCAGGTAACAGATTCAGAGATAGACCCCTCTCCTGAAAGGAATTTGTGATGTATTGTTGTATTTGAAGACTCTTTCTAGTCAAGTCTCACCTTAACTCCGTGACTACAGCCTACAGGCATGATCACATATTGAATTTCAATTCTTAATATTCTCTTCACTTATTGATTATTTGGAATTCTCAGGGCCTAATTTTTTATAGAAATAATGTTTTATTTCATCTTACAGGCTACAGTCCATCACTGAATGCATTCAAGGAAAGAACTGAAACAGGAAATGGAGGCAGAAAACATTGAAGAACTCTACCTGTTCTTTTGGTTGTTTTGCTCTCTGACCCATGATCTTTTAGCTTTCTTTTTTCTTTGTTTTTTTAAAAAAACTTTTATTGATTGTGGATTTCACATCATGCATCCTGATCCCACTTATCTCACCATCCCCTTGAATCTGCCCTCTGCCCTTGAAACCTCTCCCACAAAAGAAAGCCAAACTTAAAAGAAAAATCAAACACTAAACAAAACAAAGAAACAAAACAAAAGTAAAAGCAAAACAGACAAAAAGAAAAAGAATGTTGTCATGGAAGCTGCGGTGTGGGCTGTTGAAGCACACAGTTTGCCTTTCAGTCTTTTCATCTTTAACTTCAAGAGTTCATGACCAGGAGTCATTTTCTGGCTCAAGTCCTCTGGCTTCTGCTACATGGCAGATAATGGCCTCTCACTGGATTTCCTCTTGGAGATCCTGCTCGTTTGAATCTGTAGGTTCATCCTCTTCCCTGCTCCAGCCGTTGACAGATTCAGTGGACGTTGGGGCTGGCTAACTCATAGCTCTGTTTCTGGGCCTGGACGGTCGCTGGGTTGGCCAGTTCTCTAGCTTTCCTTTTTCTTTACTACCCAGAGAAGCTCCCACACTGCCTGAGCTACTACATTTGATACAGACAGCAAGGAGCGGTGGGACACTTCTCCTGCTCCAGGCCCAGATCCAGACCCCCTCACTCATATCACCAGGGCCGTCTTTGCCCAGGCAGGGGACATCACAGTCTCTCCTGACTGTCAGACGGGCATACTAGGGTGGTGGTTTCAGCTCTCCTGCTCTCAAGCGCCCAGGGCTGACTCGCTTATGACCCCGACAATAGGGTCAGCTCTGGTGTGCTGCCCAGGCAAGATGCGGTAGCTGTGGGGTCAGCTTCTCTTGCTTTCACACATTCAAGTATTGGTCACCTGTTTCCTGACCACAGGGTCAGCTCTAGTGTGCTTCCTAGGTGAGGTGCAGCCATATGGCGAGGAGTGGGATCATCTTTCCCTAGAGTGTGGGGGTGATCACTCCCCTAAAGGTAGGGCCAGCTTACCTGCTGTAAAATCCAGTCAGGGGCAGGAACGGTCATCCCTGGGGCCAGGGAAGGGTGGGGCTGGCAGAGCACAGCAATCTTCCTATGACCCTTGTACAATTGCAGCCCTTGGAGATCACCACAGGGCCCAGCTGTAGCAGGACCACAGACCTAGACAAGAAGCCTCAGCAGCAGCTTTGGCTCAGGTGCCATCCTGGCAGCAGCACAGGCCCCTGGGCATCCACAGAGCCCTCAGTGGCAACTGGAGTGACAGACACCACCCGAGACCCTGGCCTTTGCAGGGCCAGAGACCCAGATATGGACCTAGGCAATAACCCATCCCCAGGTGACAGCACCGGACACCCAGATCAGCGGGGCCACAGGCATGGCACAGTCCTCAGACACTGACATGGTCAAAGGTGGCTAACCATATTTCAGTCCTCCACACGATCCTCGGTGACAACAGGAGCCCCAGATATCAACTCAGACCCTGGTTGCTGTAGGTCCACAGACACAGACATGGGCCTTTGCAGCAGTCATGGGCTAGACGACACCATGATATCTCTGGTGGCAGCATGCCCTTTGGAGGCCTTTGTGGCCACCGGTTGCAGCCCAGATCCTGAGTATCTATGTGTCCTTTGATGGTGCCTTGGACCTCCATACAGATCCTGGTTGTAGTAGGACCACATATCCAGTCATGGTCCTAGGCAGGTCCCAGGTGGCTGCAAAGGCCATCCTGACTGGCAAGTTCCCACAACAGCATGGACCTTGTATGCCAGCCTGGCCCCAGGTGGCAGCGTAGATCCCCAGCATTGGCACAATCACATGGTCTTCGATGGTCTGAGGAGCCACAGACCCTTGATGCAGCAGGACCACGGACCCCTACATGGACCTCAGCTGCAGCCCTGGTCTATGACACCAGTTGACAAACTGGCTAGGTACTGGCATTGGTACAGCCCTCGCACAGTCACATGGTCAGAGGTCTGCTGCCCAGACACTGGACATCCGTGTGGGTGTAAACAGAGACTGCTCATTCATTTATCGGCTGACCAGACCCGAATAATCCAACAGAAACCATACTGATTACAGTAATGGTTCGTCTATTGTCTCAGGCTTCTTATTACCTAACACTTACATCTTAAATTAACCCATTTCTATTAGTCTGTGTATCACCACGAGGTTGTGGCCTACCAGTAAGTTTCTGGTGGGTTCTCCTCCTTCAGCAGCTACATGGCATCTCTCTGACTTCACCTACTCTCTCTCTATATCTCTTCCAGCCTGGCTATATCCTGCTTTGTCATACGCCAAAGCAGCTTTATTCATTAACCAAAAAAAGCAACACATATATAGAAGAACATCCCACATCATGTGGGCTCAGAGCCAAATTTTTCACCTTTAAATGGAAGGATCTGGAAGATTGAAATGTGGAGGTTATTCTTCAATGGATTGCTGAAAAATACAACTAAGAATTTTGTCTTTTCCTATTTCTGCTAAGTGATTCTTTGCCCCCATGATCTCCCAGCAGGATAAAATCCTTTGGCTCTAACTCTGACAAGATCTAGCTTTCTTTAAAGACATGGCAGATAAAAGTCGATTATGGATGGACTCCAGCTTTGATAATATGCTCCAAGAAGGTATGCTTCACAGACCTCTAGGGGCTTTCTCTTCTTTTCCACTTGTCTTGCTCTGTTTAGATGTAGTTTGCAGGAGCAAATTTACTTCCATCCAATCACACTTCTGCTGTCATTCAGAGGAGAGTCACACATACTCTAAGCCACACCACAGAGCTCAAATGTTCCCTCATGAGGCTGCAGGAGAATGAAAGGGCATAGCCACAACTCTGATTTCAGGCCAGCATGATCCTCCCAGAGACTGGGAAGATCCAGTTTGCCCTAAGGCCTGCCATGCTTATCACCTGTCCTGGGGTACCTAGGGCTTCTCCCATTAGGGAAGCTCTAGACAGTAGCTCTTTAGAGTTCCTAAAAGAAGAGGTAGCCCATTCCAGAGTGGCTATATTACTTCTTTTTCCTGTTGTGGGGATAAAAATACCCGACAAAGGCAACTGAAGGGAGAAAGAGTTTATTCTCACTATAGTTCCAGGTTACAGTTAATCATGGTGGAAAAACCAATGCATCATGACATCTATAAACCTGGAAATAGAAATACATTTTTTTCAACCCACTACAAAGTTAAGCTGATAATTAATTAATTTTCCAACTTTAAACATTAGTATCCTGTAACTATTAAACAGCATCCAAATAAACTGTTTCTTCCTTTTTCTGAGGGGATTAAATGGTTAAACACATATCATAGTCAACCATATTTTTATTTCTATTTTAGTTTATATTTTACTTAATACAGGGACTTAACTATGTCCTGTATTGTCTGAAAGAAAATAAAAGCATCATCTAAAGAGTGCCACAGGGGTGTGTATGAGGCTGGAGCCCCTCTTCATTCAAAGTAACTCGACTATTGCTTCCTCCAATAGCTCTCTTCAGCAGCAAGGGGAAACAGAATTGAGAGATGCCGCATTCAGAGCAAAGTACCGAATGACCCTTCAGGGACCACTTCCTGCCAATTTTTCATTCTAAATGTGCTTTATATTCACATTGGTGTCCTCGGCTGAGAATAGAATCCCAGTTTCATTCAAGTGTAAAGGATCTTGGCTTTTCCTGCTTTAATGAGGACGTGTTCCAGGGCCCGCCTGCCATGACACTAGCGCTGTGGAGTAGGATATCACTCAGAGCCTCCTAACACAATGATTATTTAGTCAGAAATAGGAAACAGGTTTGCTTTACATTTGAAATCTGGCATTTAACTTATGATTTTATCAATAGACACCAAAGGCCACAGATGAGAGACTATGATGAATCAGCTCGCAGCCGGCTGCAGATCTGCTGTATGTTTGTTGTCTAGAGTTGCAACGTGCTCATCACAGTAATGTGGCCTAGATTCAAAAGAGAGCAGAGAAGTCCATTTCTGCAGAAAGACCCATGCAGCCACAGGGGAATCCTGTGAGAAAGCTGTGGTTACAAGGCTACCCATCTCTTACAGTTGCTGCGGGGCTGTTCCAGTCACGGGGACACTTTTTAGTTCATTTATTACTTTGTCCTTTCAAGAAGTATTTGCTGTGTGCTTTGCTTGGCAGCATAGTGTGCCACCCCCAAGAGAAGGCACAGAGGAGACTATATAGGTATTGCCCTAGCATATTAACACGTATTGAAATAGTTTGACACTTAAATAATATACAAGGAATTAGCAACATTACCAATGACTTGAAACCCTCATGGAGACTTGCAGAGTTACAAACATCAGGACCCAAGATCTATCTCCTGCCTTATCCTTTCCCATTATAGACTATATTGTATTTAATAACATAAAACACAAAGACACAGATTTTCAGGCATTTATATTGAGAAGAGTCCTTAGCACCCAAAGAATGAAGAGGTGAGGGAAGGAAGAGAGACACAAGGTCAATACTGATGTTTAGAGGAGCAGTGTGCTGCCATGGTGACATGGGTTCAGTCCCACTGGATATTCTGGGAGGTAACCCAGAGCATCTTCATGAGTCCCTTATACAGTGGCTGAGGGGGGCAGCTTGGCTTTTTAAAGCATCAAGCTTTCTGTAATGTTAGATGGAGACTGTAACAAGTTGCATCAGTTCTTAGGAGGACTGAAACCATTGTTGAGCATGAATCAAGCTCCCTTACATGGCCACAGCACATCTTTGTGTAGTTAATAGACTCGGAGAGTTGGCTCCAAGCACATCTGGGAATGGAGAGCGCCAAGGGACCACCTGTGGACTGCTGCTCTGGCTTCCCTCCCCTTCTGGAGTGGGTCAGAGCATAAATTCAAAGACACATAAGCACTTAGTACCACCACGTCTAAGAAATGCTGTAAGTTCCCTCCTTGCAGTAGATGAATGAACTATTTCTTTTTCTCTAATCCCGTCTTCTGTTTATATTTTTACTTGTTATTACATGGATAAAATATTGTAGTAGTTTCCTAATGGCTTCCTTGCCTCCAGTCCACTAGCACTCTGATCCATCATACATATTGGTATGAGATTAGCATCTTTTGTCTTTTTTATTAAATACTGCCAGCACTTCCTTTATGTGTGGAAAGCATGCTTAATTTCTCAGTGCCCACACAGTCTTCTACAGTGTGTGCCTACTTATATTGAGTTTACTATTTACAACGTCTGTGGATATAAGAATGACTTCCCTGTTTGAGGGGGAAAATCTAAAGAGTTTCTTTAATTTTCTTCATTGGATTTAAGTGAAATCCTTATGTATTATTTAAGGGACCATGCAGCTTGAGCTTCGGAGTACAAACATTCATTGTAACTCCAACTGTCCCAGTGAGCCCAGCCTCCACTCCTCCCAGTGAAGCAGAAGGAATCTGTCAGACATAATGCTGTAAACACAGAAGTGTTTGGGTGGCAGATGACCTGAGTCTGATCTCACATGTACTATATATCAATTCAAAGAATAAATTAAACCAGAATTTTCTATATGAAACACCTACTTCCCACAGAAATACATAAAGGGAGCCTTTATGTCTCAGAGTGTAGTGTTTCTCAATGTCACAATAGTATCCTTGTCTCAGAAATAGGTAAACTCCAATAATTAGTCAATGATAAGAAGTGAATTTGTCACTTTCTTTTGCTTTTATATGACCAACTCCCGTATGACATACAAGCTGGGGAGGGGAATAATTTGGGGATTAAAACAGTTTTTGAAGGACAAGGTGATTTATAGCTGATTATCTCAACACCAGGGAGGTAAAACAGAAGGATCTGAATTTGAAGCCAGCTTGGGAGAGCATAATGGTATGTGTCAAAAACTAAAACAAAATTTTATTTCCTCAATAAGCATTATGATCTGAATTATACCTCACAACCTTAAAGTTGGTGAAAGCATCCAAGATATAGGTAAGCATACTTGATTGTGTGCCAGTGGTCTACTGATACACGGGACAAGTGTCAAACATAAAACTGAGAATTTTAAAGTCAAAAGACCAGTTGAAGTTGCCCACCAGGTGGCTAATGAAAATCAGAACAAAATTAAAAATGCATGCACTCCAATGTTTTGGGGCAAAGAGCCAGATTACCATGGCATACATTAGGGACACCACCACATCCTGCTTCTTTCGTGGTCTGGGCAGGACTGCAGAGGAATGGGCTTCCTCCTTCCCAGCATTCTCCTGTTCTCATTGCCCCACCTTTACTTCCTATCTGGTTGTCCCACCTATACTTCCTGCCTGGTCATTCAGTGTTTATTTAAAACATGATTGACAGAATACAGACAATTCTCCTGTACCAGTGTGAAGATTATTGAAATGAATTTGATTTCAGAAAATTAGAATCAGCTTCCTCATAATTATGTGTTTAAGGAAAAAACCAAACATCATAATATATGTAAAGCATAAATTAGAGATTTATGACAAACCAGGGCAGGAAAATTCTAACATTAAATGTCATAACATTAAAATTCATAACAAAAGTAAAACGATTTAACGGAAGGTTGGACATATGGGTAGATAGATAGATCGGTATATGGACAGATGGGTGGATAGATAGATGGATAGACAGATGGTTGGAGAGTTGTATGGTTAAACAGATATATGGATGGACAGACAGATGGTTGGACAGATGAAGGCAGAAGGGAGTTAGAGGACACACCTACAGGGTAAAATACTGTTGTTCATCCTCTATACATAGACAAAAGCTTCCATAAGATGATTTAAAGGAATTTAGAACACAACAGAAATGAATGTAAAAGAATAATCACTGAGATAGAGGTTAAAGACACAGAAAATACTTTTAAAGTTTAGAAATTTTCATCTCTTTAGAATTATAGTCTGATATTCATAAACATTTTATTATGTTTTTTCTTGACCCAGAATTTTTTTCTTTTTACATTATAGAAGGATTCCAAATACACTTACTTCCCAACCACAATAAAAACCCATTCTAACTAGCAGAGATGTCTTAGTGAGAGCCCACTGCCATTCTCCTGCCTCAGGATCCTGTCTGTAGATCACATTCCCTTGGTAGGTTTTTTGTTCAGTCTCAAAAGGTTGCTGTTTTTGAGTTCTATCAGTAATAGTTTACTATTTTAATTTCAGTCTTTTTTGGGTACATACTCTGTAGCTATTCCACCAAAACTTTCTTTATGAATACTGCCAAGGTAAAAGCAACATTGCACTGGAGAACTGATCAAATGTGGGTTATGAAGCACCTCAAGGTCTACTCAAGATGCAAGGAAGGATAAGAGATGACAGTTCACGTGATGATAACTTGTCTTTTTCACTAACACAGCATCTGTCACAGGATTGGAATGAGATTAAAAAGAAATATATTACACAGTGAAAGCATGCCTTATGGTGAGTTTTTCTCAATCTTTGAATGAATAGAGAATGTGAAAGGCTAGTTGCTCCCTCTCTTTCTAAGGAAACCTTGAAGAGTAGGTTGCATTCCCCACCTCTGTTCTACTTAAGTGGCATGAGAAATAAATATAAGCAACAAATACTTAATAGTTTTTTTTCAAAAAAATTCGGAAGGCAAGAGCCAAGAATGAACGGAAAGCAGGTGGTTTAGTTCTGCTAAACTGGAAGTAGTTTGGAGGTGATTTCTGAGTTGTTGCTTGGTAAAAGCAAGCACCATAGTCCACAAAGCTCCATGAGAAATCCTGTTCAGAGAGAGACAGCACATGATTTCTTTGAGTTGCCTCACAGCATTGTCATGAAAAGATACAGAAAAGTTTATTGTAACCTTAGCAAAAAGAAGGCTCATTTCACAGTTTTGACATCTGTTATAGATTTCTGCCCTGGAAGGAAATGTGTACACCCAAGTAAATTTCTGAACCAATGGCTGTGTTGCATTTAGGATATCTTGCTAAAACAAACAACAGAAAAGCTAGACAGCTTGACCACAGGTGCGTCCAAAAGATGCAGAAATATAAAGAGCACTCCCATGGCAAAAGTCTGGGAATATAAGTTTCACCAAAAATAATTATCATGAAAATTGAAAAAATCCAAGTTTTTCAGATGAATGGCATTGTAAGTGATGCTAGAGTAAATTTATATTCTTGTGTGACTCTAAGCAGTAAGTTTATATTTTGAAGGTTGCAAATCAAGTGAGAGAAGCAAACCCTCATAAAGAGAAGTGATGCACGTGTAACCAAAGCAGAGTTAACATTAGGGAAACAGAAAGAAATGGGTCAGAATATAGGCAGGAGCCAGTAAGGCATTGCCGTGTAATATCCTCCACAGGCCACGTTTATTCTAACACAGGACAGTCAGCAAGTGCTTTGAGCAGGTTAATGGTATGATTAGTGAAAGAGCAGAAGTGTGGGTTGTAATCATTGTCACTGATAGTAATTAAAATCTGAAAACACGAAGGAGGGTTCGTTAGCTGAAGAAGGAGATTGATATTGATCTTTTGAGGAGAACACAAATATCGCTGCTGTCATTGCAAAGTCGAATTTGATAAGCAAATGCTGCGTGAAGCTCTGCTATACTCAATATCTATTTGTGGCTTTGTGTTATACATTTCAGACATCATAAATCAGCTTGTATGATTTATTCAGTAGCTAAGATCCAGGTGATGAATAGGATACGAATAGAATTAATTAAGACTGGGTGCATCTAGGTGAGTCTAAGAAAGATAGAAGCTAAGAGATTTGAAAAGGAATTAGCGAGTGTGGCTCAGAGATGGGAGTTCAGCATAGGTGTGATTGAGGGAAGGACACAAGTGAAATCTATGCCAATACTTGATGTGATTCTAGAAATGCTGATCATAGACTATCTGAAGAAATGAATCAAAACAAAGGAGTGTGACGATTACAGACTACAACACTGAAAACGTATGTTTGACCTGCAGAACTATATTTATGAGAAGAAGTACATGAGCATGGTAACACCTGGGATGGAACGCAGGAAAGAAAGTTGGATGTTAAGCATCTCAGAAGCCAGCGGGATGGAGAAAGGCCATGGATTATGTTTTTATGGACACTAAAAGATACAAGGATGCTCTAGCACATGTGTGGTGGGCCTGTTGAATTTGCCATGGATGGCTACAGGCACCCAGAGTTTGAGAGATGCTTGTAGATGCAGGGAGAGGAAAACACAAGAGAGGGATTTTATGAGATAATTAAAAGATGTTTTAAAAGAAAAATCGGAAGACTTATTATTAAGAAATGTTTGAGAATCTTACTCCTTCTTAGAAGAAAGTGTCAGCTGAGGTTTTTCCAAGGTTTTGGTTCTGTTCTAGTACCAGCAAGTTGTGTACAAGTTAACAGCTTTCCAGGCAGAGCACAAACTACCCAAATACTCCATCCACATCACTTCATACACAAAAATATAACCTTTGACCATGGAAAAATAATATTGGAAAATGTAAAACATTATAAAAAGACATTCATTCTAGGTTATTTAGATTAATTCATAGCACCATATTCTACAATCTATCTAAGCTACAATAACGGGATCAACCACAGAAGTGTGCTAGCTCCTAAGCATTATGAATAACTGTAGAAGTACATTCCATGTTGGCCTCTGACCTTCTGTGTACATGTATGTGCATGCATGCACACACACACACACACACAAATGCTTCTGGACTTTTCAAATGATAAATGTCCTTTTAACAGGAAAGATGTTTTCCAAATATTCTGGGATTAGACATGGACATATTTCTGGAGAGTTCACATCTGTTTACCACAACCAGATAGCTGTTTCTGGTCTAGACTTACCCTACTGAATGCTAGTCATGGGAACTCAGCTTTGCTTGCAGTCTATAAACATGGAATGGCATTTCCTTATACTTTACTTGTATGCTTATATTTAAACATTTTTCATATGAAGTAGATAGTTATTTTCATCTTTCCTATGCAATCTGGTAATAGCAGCATTTTAATTGGGATGTTTTTGAAGCTTTCTATTCAACAGGGTAATGAGTTTGACTGAGTTTAAATCTATTATGTAATAATATAAACTACATATATTAAATCTATTTTTCTATTCCCTTCTTTCTTATCAACTGCCTATTTCTTCATTTAATTTTAATTTTTGTTTATCAGTTAAAACTCACCTGTTTTGATGAGTGGCAATTTTAGGATACAAAGAATTCCTCTCTCACTTAATGCCACAGGACCTTTGCTTGCAAGTGCATCCTCTTGCTTACAGTGTGGGAACACTTATATTTCCCTTCAATTGTTCCTCTGCCTTGGGTATCTATGCATTGTATTCCTAATGTGTTTTTAAATCACCTGCAGCTTTCTTTTCCAGGGCTTCCCTTTGCTGTGTTTTCTCTGTACTTGAAGAACTGCCTTTACATTTTTCTTACCATGTAGTCTTCCTGTTGGCGACAGGTCCTCTTACTTTTCTGGTGTCACAAATGCTTTCATTTCTTTACTTTAGCTTTCATTTTGTTGTGTGAGATATTCCCCTCAACTCACAATCCTAGGTTGTATTTTCCCCCGGATACATTTAAGTCTTCAGCGCTCTACCTCAACCTCTCCCATTTCTTGCTCGTGCTGATGCGTGAGCTGAAATTCTGACCCTGGTTTTTATTTCATCTGTGATGGATCAATCTGAAGTGGGTCTGTGTGAAACCTTTCCTTGATCTCCAGTTTTGAAAAACATGATGTGTCTCAGTATGTTTTGTTTCTTTCTGTGTGTGCTTGGGATTGCCTTGTGAATTTTAATTCTCCTCCAAAGTTGAAAAATAATGATTTCCATATAATTTTTTTCTTTATTGTGTGTTGACTTTTATATAGTTATCATTACATGCTATATTTTCCTCAATGTGAAATACACTTTTCATATCTTGTATATTCTTCAGCTCACACACCAAAATGTTTATCTCGATAGTGCTAATTGATATATTTTATATTTCACTTAATGTTATAATTTCACTGGCTGCAAAAACAAACCATCAAACAAACAATCAGATTACATTACTGAACTTAGTATCCATATCAGTTCTGTCTCTATGTCTTTTTACCTGATGACTTCAGGTAACCCCAGACATTGTGAATTTCATCTTACCTTGGGGTGGACATTTTCACATTTCTACGAATATGTTGGAGCTTATTTTTGGAAATTGCTTCAGTCACCTGGAGGAGTTTCATCTCTTTGCATGCTGCTTTTTACATTCCATTCAGCAAGAAAAGAACAGCGTTAAGACTAAGACATTATTTCCTGCTTTTTAACAAAGACCATCCTGAATTTATCCCTTGTGATCCATGACATGAAAGGTTGTTCAATCTCACTACTGGGCAGAGACAATTCTCAAGACTCCAGCTGAGATCAAGCACTATTTTGTCCAAATTGTCTAAGCCTCTTTTGCCTCTTAATTTCTTCACACAAACATATCATCCCACAGTATTAGTTGAATACATAAGATGGACTCCAAAAACATCTGGTGTGTTTCCTCTGTTCGACTTGCTCTCTTTCTTACATCATCATGCAAATCCCACCTACTTGCACTCACTGGCATCTTAGCTTTATCATCTATACTATATATTGTACTCTGCACTCTGCCCAGATCCTTTACCCCTGACTTAGGATCTGAAAGATATTCTGATGTTTCTCCCCTCTTAGGAATTATAATCACCTATACCCTGATCTCTAGCACCTTCAAATCTACTATCCCATGCTCTGACCAACATGATGTTGAGGTTATCAGGGGACTATCAGCTATTTTATTATGTCCAAAACAGAAATGTAATTATCTGCCTTTGATTTTGAGATAAAGCATCTCACATTGAATGGAGTTAAACATTGAGAATGCTGATGTTTTATTTGGAGCTAAAGGGCAGCTGCAAACATAAAGAAAGAATGACACCATTGCTTCCATTTCCCATTAAAGTCCTTTACAGAGGAAGGGTCACTGTCCTGACCATTCAGTCACCTTGGATTAGAGGAAACACAATACCTGCCAGGACAGTAGACAAGGGTGATTATCCACAGAAGTGAGACTGCAACTGGAGGAAGCAACCATTTTCTGATGACAAAATAATCCTTGAAATCTCTGACATCTTCAGACATCCTTGCAGATCAGAACAGAGAAATGGCCCTACCGGTAGGTCCACATATTAACTCAGTGGTGTATTTCCTTCATCCTAGGTTAGGATGCTGTTCCTACTTTTGATCTTATTGGTATAAGAAAAAGTGCCTCCAAATTCTCACCTTACCATTTGGATCAGTGCTTTAGACTTTAACGCTGTTGGACCATGTCCATGTCTATCTGCATCACATTTTTCCTAATCAACTGAATGCCATTCACTTTATCAAGGTCATGAAACCCATTCAACATTTTTATTTATGCTAATCGCATATAGAAAAGTAATCAGAAACATTACTCTCAGAATAAATTCAATTCTACACAGTCAAAGTCATGAGACTGCTTGTATGGAATTCAGGCTGACATAAATCTCTGGTTACGTACTGGAAGGCCACACAGTAATCCTTAGAAGACCTCACATGTCTTTAGTTATAATTTACTAAAATGTTTTCTAGCAACTGTTTTATATTTTCTCACTGCTCAAATCAGCCATATCACCCAGTCTCACTATTTTTTCAACACCTCCCATATTTTTGTATTATTTATAGAATATTTGAAAACAAGCAATACTTTTGCATGAACTGCTTCTTAATTTCCATCAAGCAGCTCAGATGCAGTGTATCCAAACACTCACCCTCTACGTTAAGTGATTATTCTGGATCACCACTGTTTCTGTTCCTAATGCACATGCTCCTCGAGGCTCAATTCTGTTAACATGTTAGTGACAGTGAACTCTAGGCACAGACTCTGCACACACCTATGACCTGGCTTTTACCTCGGAGTTCAGAGATCCTTGTTCTTCTTCCTCTCTTAGGTGTGAAGCTCACAGAATACTGGTTTTCCTTTGATAGATCATCCCCACTGTCTTCCTCCTCTTCACAATCGGAGTTTTAATTGCCATGTTCTCATACTAATCATAAAACAGTTAGCATGCACATACATGCATGCACACACGTACACAGTGACTTGCTTGTAATCACCAGGGCTCTCTTACAAGTCTTAGGCAAACGTCCTACTGCAGCACTGTGTCCCTAGGCCAGGTCCTCATCCACACACCTGGACACCTAAGTATGTACATTGTTCTGCATTTAGTCCCATAGTCCATCACTCTTGAATATGCATCTAATCCACAGCTTCTATTTTCATTATAGTTGTTTTCTCTCAGAGTTCAAGATAAAGCTGGATCCCTGGAAAACTCTTCCATTACTAGTCAATCTGAAAAACAATTCCCATCATAATTCTTTAAAAAATTATTTTTACACTTTCCTGTCTAGATCATGTTCCTGCTTAAACACCTGTATTCCATCACAGGAAAGCAGTGCCCTCTGGGAACCCACAGACTTCAACACTGCAGCTTGTACAAGACATGAACATCACTGAATGAAAAAGTTAACTGGAGGATTGCACATTTTGGTTAGCTGCTCATAAAAATAGAAACTATATTTTTCAAATATTTTAAATGAAATTTTGTTAGCAGACATTTAGTAAATTCCAACCGTGTGTCATGCAAAATGCACAGTGTAATTAATCTCCATGACAAACATGCAAAATAAACACAATTTTATCCATTTCATATATAGAAAAATGTGAAGCTAAGATCTAGACTAAGTGATGTGCCAAAGCCACAAAATGCATAAAGACATTAGATCTATATGGTTCCAGTCCTGCTTATTTGTGATTGCTAATGCAGATTAGACATTTTGTTTTTAAAAATGCTAATGTCTCTAAGAAGAAGAGGAGGTTCCCCAGAGATGCAAAGCTGTATGTACCAATGCCATGTGATTAACAAATAACCCACATGATGTCTAAACTTCCAAACCAACATCTGTTTATCTCGCCTTTTGGAAACAGAAGTAGCAGTTAGAACAATAATCAATCACCTTAGAAAATCTTAATATCCCATCCTGCACAGGCAGGAGGTCTACAAACAATTTATACTATTGTTTAAAAGTTTTCTGCCTTTCTTGAAGAGATTATGCTCTTCAGTGCTGACAGCTTTAAAAGGTATTTTATTAACCTTTGAAATTTGATACTTTTGAAGTACAAATATAATAATATCTAAGCATGTGGCAAGGAAGCATGTGTTCTAATCAATGATTACTCTTTGGGCCTTTGATCTTCATTTTCATTAAACTTTTTTATCATAAAGAAAAATATAATATTAAATAGAAACCTTTAGATATGCAGACTTTTCTTCATTTTTGGACTAGTCAGAAGGAAAGAGAAAAGCAAGATTAAATTATTACTGAAGCATAGCCAACTAGGTTTTACATGATATCAATATTAAATCTGTCTCGCTAGTACATTTGCATCATTCTGAATGTTTATTATTCTGTCAGTTACAACTGCTGTATCTTACATGCTGCCCGGTATGTTTGGAAAAGCAATTTGAAGTTTTAGGACACCCAGTAGCAGCAATGAGAAAAGTGTCAAAAGTTATAATACCAAGAAATATGAAACTTATTAAGGACATGATTTGTGATAAGTATCATTACAATCTTATTTTTATCATTCCATTTCAATTAATCTTCACAGTAAGCTAAAACTAAAATATAGTATCTTTATTGTCCGTTTCAGTGATGAGAGAAGATTACATCATGGAATGGGGTTTCTCTGCCTGTCATCCTAACCAATAGAGCCCATTTTCTACCTTGGAGCTTCCTGCTTCTCAAGTCCATGAACTTAATTAAAACAATAAAACTGACCTGGAAGAAACTTGCGATGAGGGAGACTTTTAAACGCCTTTGGAATATGCTTAAGAAATCCTCTACTACTTCTTGACAGCTAAACATCATTAACCTCCACCCACGGTAAGTGTTTGCAAACAGAATAAGACAAACTATGAGAAGCTTCCATGTTTCCTGAGCTGTTAGTCGCTATTATATAGACTTGAAATTAAAATGAAATCATCCCACTTAAGATGCACAGAGAGCATCACCGAAAGGGTTGGAATGATGGAACTTCTTAAAAAGAAGAGCAAGAACTTTTGTGAATATGGGAGTGTTTCAGCATAAGTGCGGGGTGTGGTATGAAGGTGGTTGGTCAAATGCTCCCTCACTTGAAGGCCTTTAGCAAAGCACCATCATTTCCCCCCTGAGATATTGGCCTTGCTGTCATTCAGTGTCTCTATCTGTGAAGTGACATTTACTTGCAGAAAATAAATCTTACATTATAGGGTTGATTTGAGAATTGGGTAATTTGAGTCTACTATCATTTAAGCAGAAATTATACAGTCATTTTATGGTTATAAGAATCGGTGTTTGAAGGGAACGTAAAACACAAGCCCTAGAGGCAGACGTCAGGAAAACCCTGAAGGAGAAATAGGGATTTTTTTTCTGAGAGCTCCAGATTAATACTGAGTGCAATTCTTTGTAAAAGATTAGAAACATATGGACATTTTATTATGCAAAACAAATGGATTACCCTATTTACACTGATGTTATGAGGTGCCTGGCTGAAGACAGAGCACAGACCAGAATGCTTGCATAAAGGAAGAGTTGGTGACCAACAATTAGACTGAGAAAGCAGAAATAGAAGTGAGTATCAGAGACCATGGCCTGAAACCAGGAGGGCAAAACAGAAAAAAGCCAATGTTTGGTAAGTGGGAAAAAAGAACGGAATTTGTTGTGTATGAGGTATAAATAATTGAAAATTATAAGTACTTAGGTATAAATATGAAAATACAGTACTTCTCTAAAAGTTTGTGTGTCCAGCTAGGTGTCATTTTATAAATGGAGATTGCACACTCATTTCCCAGCTGCCCAGACCCGAATATTCACATGGAAACTATATTAATTAGAACACCGTTTGGCCAATAGCTTAGTTCTATCCCTAGCTAGACCTTATATCTTAAATTAACCTATTTCTATTAATCTATGTATCAACACATGGCTGTGGCCTACTGGTAAGGTTCCGGCATCTTTCACCTTCAGCAGCTACATGACATCTCCCTGACTCTGCCTTCTTTCTCCCAGCATTCAGTTTAGTTTTCCCCACCTAGCTCTACTCTGGCCTACCACAGGCCAAAGCAGCTTCTTTATTAACCAACGGTAATAAAAAATATTCATATCATACAGAGTGGAAACATCATGATTTAAATGTTACATAAATGATAAGAGCTGAGAGAAGAGAAACGAGGTAAGCTCAGCGTCTACTCCTTTCATTTTGGCAAGAAGTGTTCATGATCCAAGTGTAAACTGAGTATTTTGTACAAGATCGCCTGCCACTACTGGAGAGAGAAGAGCAATATTCATCAGAAACACATTCCAGATGAAGTAGGGGTTACATCTCCCTGACCGTATGTGCATGAAACTTACATAACTAAAAACTACAGCATTTTCCTGGAAGGTAGGAAAGTCATTGAGTTTCAAGCAAGGGTTTGCTGCAATGATTAGCATTCATGTTGCTTTGCAACACAATGTCTGTCAAGCCTGTAATTCTGTCAACACCACCATGACACAAGAAGCTACTCTACCAGACAGATGAAGAGCCCATCCCTCACTTGCTCCATAAGATATTCTTGAGGATTATTCCATTTTCATTTGTTAAATAAAGCAATAAAAAGCAAGTAAGTTCTATAATTAGTGTTATAACACTGGAGCAGCATCATTACACAATGGAAGGAAGGTACCTCAGTGTTCAGTCTTAATGAACTGACTGGTCAAGGGGTCTGAGAATGTAGGGTTCCTCAAATATTTATTTTTCCACATCGAATAATGAAAAGAAATTCTTATTGATAAACTGGGGTAAGGATTACATTTCAATGATTCTACTTGTCAATTAAAAGTTTCTTCTAGGGGAAACAGAAAGTTGAACTGAAGTGACATCAGGAAAAATTATCTTCCTAAACTGACCTAAGCAACCTGTGAATGTGGGTGTATGTGTTCCTTGGTAGTTTCTAATACTACCAGCTTTGACTGAAACAATATCTGTAACTGCTTTCAGATTGTCCAGGGCCATACCATACTCACAATGTGAAAGAAGAGAAGGGAAGTGATTGAGAAATCTTCATTTGGTTGTAGGAAATTTGTACAATGTTTAACCTTCTTCTCTTGACATGTGTCATGCCCTGAGGTCTTTGCGACAGCACAAAGGATGAAATGTGCTGATTGGTTTTTCTCAGTCACATGGCCCATCTCTTTTGGTCAGAAATAAAACAAGTTCACTCCAAATACTAGCTGAGGTTACAGCCAAGCAGAATCAAAAAATATTAATAAATGCAGTGGACACACATGTTGGCCTTCTACATTATTAAACATCAGCTGCAGTATAAACAATTCAGAAATGTCCCTGATGTGAACCACAGACACAAAGGCTCCCTGAGCAGTAATACTTACAATACGAGAAATCTATTCCCATGATAGAAACATAAATACTGCATCTTTGTATGTATAGACAATTAACTAAAGTACATATTAAAATGATCAACAGACATGGAAACGATTTCAAATATATGAAATGATAAGATTTCCATATATTGAACTGGCAATTTATAAAGATACTGTTAATTATTTAAAATGGAGCAAAAATTAGTTTGGGAGCACCTTGAAACAAGAAATAATTATAATATTCCTGCTAAATATTTGTCAGTATCAATCAGCCACCTCATATGATAAACATTGGAAACCGTCTTATTTAAACCATGAGAATCTGCATTATGATACGTGAGGTAGTCTTTTTAATTTTTTCCTTAGTGTTATTTTATATGTACAGGTTTTTGCCTGTGTGTATGTCTCTGCACCATGTATGTGAAGTGTCTGCAGAGGCTAGAAGTTGATTTCAGATCCCTTGGAACTGAACCAGAGAAAGCTGTGAGCCACCATGTTGGTTCTGAGAGCTGAATCCCAGGTAATTTGAAAGAGCATCAAGAGCCGTCTCTCCAATCTCTCGTGAGTAGTCTTATCAAAGGAATCATGTTAAGTTTTTATAAAGATTAGGTCAGAAGTATTAAGTTATTATAGTAAATAAAGTGACGTTCTGAAGTATATAAGCTTATGTTTAAATATTTAAGTCTGTAGGTTATATATACACATTCATGCACATACAGACACATGTATCAACAATAAATATCCAGAATCTCAATCATTGTTATCTTTAAGTCTTGTTAGATTGCCACATCATACTTTGTATTAAAAATAAGAAAGATACAGTGGGTGGTGGCACACTCCTTTAATCCCAGCACTCAGGAGGCAGAGGCAGGTGGTCTCTGTTAGTTCGAGGCCAGCCTGGTCTACAAGAGCTAGGGCCAGGACAGGTTCCAAAGCTATAGAGGAACCCTGTCTTGAAAAACAAAAAATAAATAAATAAATAAATAAAGAAAGAAAGAAAGAAAGAAAGAAGGAAGGAAGGAAGGAAAGAAAGAAAGGCAATTCACTCTTCAAAATAAGTATATTACAATTCTGACAAACTCTATACTTGTGTGTTAAAAAGTTATAATTGATGATATTCATCTGTCCCCTAAACTATTATAAATATCTTCAAAGGAGTTTCATTTTTATTTCCCTGCTCTCCTGAGCTTTGCCAAAGCTGTCTTTTCTAGAACATACCAAGTTACTTTCTTAACTTGCTGTTGAATTCTGTTTCTGGTACCAACAATGTGAGTCACTTCTACCACATATATGAAAGCGTTCTTCACAAACTGCCTTAGCAAACCATGTAGTTTCATACCACCTTCTGAGTAAATCTACATCTAAAACTTGCTCCAATTTTTGTTCAGTCCTAAACTGTTTACAAAATTATCTATAGTTTTATGGTTCTAGGTTTTGACTCATGACATTCTAGACTCTAAAGACCACTCCTGCACACACCCACCTTTGTCTCGATGACGCAAAATACTTGCTAGGGTATTCCTGCATTATTAGTACTTCCCAGATTCTCCAGTGCCAGTGGGTTCATCACACAGAATTAGAGCTGCTATGATCCTTATTCTGTATCCATTATGTACAGCATGTCCCAAGACAATTAAGTACAGTCGCACACTGCTCAAAACAAAGTATAGGTTCTGAAAAATTCAGTAGGTGAAATTTTTGTTTTGTGAACATAGTCAGCTCTTTCGCATACTAAGGCTGCTGGAATATTACATACGATGCACAGCCTCGTGGAACTAGTACTTTCCAAGTGGTGCTTTGATGACGAAGTAGCTGCTAAGCAATCAAATGAATAAGTGCTTGCATTTAGAATGAAGTCCAGGGATGCTTTGGAGGTCCACAAAAAGTTAGTACCTTAGAACTGGATGGTTATCTTTGGAAGGTAATAATTCTTACTGCGTTACCATTGGTTCTATTGCCCAGAACTCTATGACATCACACCTTCCACGTCTTCACTTTCCCTTCCATGGGTCAGTGCTCAGCACTGTGGCTCCCACATCCTTACACACAGAGTCACCTTAAAATATTCTCATGTTCCTGTTCAACTGGTTTCCTCTGATAGAAGCAACTGGTCTTGAGTTTCTTGAGAAACTGATACTATGATAGGTTCTGAGTCTCATTTTGCCTGGACCCATGTGTAGCTTTTCACGTATCTGAGACATATCAACTCAGAAACAAGCAATGTTTCCACAACAAAACTCATCTGATCATCTTACATTTAACTACATTCATTCAGAACTCAAGCTGCCTCTAACCTAAGAAAATGTCCTACCTAACCCTCAATCTATGTCACAAATCCCAAATTTCTTCCATGTACTATTTTTTCAGTCCCTTCAAGTCCTATATTTTATGGCTTAATTCAGTTTTTATCTCTCTCTAGTTTATATTATTAAACACATGAGGTTTGTTCCTACAAATTTTTCTTAAAATTGTAAAGAGTAGAATGTTGACACACTTTTATTCTCCCAGAGTGTAGGAGGTAGAGAATGATTAGATGTTACTTCAAGACTGACATGGGTTTTGAGAGAACGTGTCTCACAAAAGCCAACTGATAGATAGATGATCAATGATAGATAGACGATAGGTAGATAGATAAATATATACATATATGATAGATGATAGGTAGATAGATGATAGATAGATAAGATAGATAGATAGATAGATAGATAGATAGATAGATAGATAGATAGATAGATGGAGATAGTAGGTACAAATTTTTGTATGTGTTATTTTATGTGTGAATCAATTCTATGCTAATCATTAAAGAGCAAAACTACTGAGCCTGGTTAGTCTTTGTTAATTTCATGACCATTCAGAGCAGCTTGTGGGGCTGGACTGAAATTGTCTGAGGTTCTGTTTTTCCAGGTTTCAAATACAAATAGCAAAGATATGTCATATTTTATAGAAAATTAGATTGAATGTGATATCACATAGATGTTCCCTACTTGTAGCAACTCTAGATAGATGTTTATGCTTTCTTGTGCAAAGAATAAAATGTGACAGCTTTAAAGAAGAAATATCCCACTTTCTAGTCCAGGATCAGTAACAACTTTGAAACTGCAAGAAACGGAGAGGTGGCTCCATGGTTCAGAATGGGCATGGATCTCGCAGAAAGCCCAGGGTCAGTGCCAAATACCTACTCTCTAGTGCCGGGAAACCAAGCTTCAGGGGCCTTCTATGCATATGACTTGCATGAACGCCTAAGATCAAGTGTGCATATTTTTCCCAACATACATATATAGAGAATATATAATTACAAATTGTTAATATATTAAAATACAGGCTTTATGTTTTTAAAACTAATTGTAGATAAACATACAACGTGGGGCGTGAATATCATGTATTATTGTTAAGCCTGAGCCGCAGCTTGTGGATTTATGTCTATGGTCACGTGGGATTCTTCGATTTCAGTTCCAGAATGTGAAGTTTGCTCCCAGAGATGCTAAACTGGAGACGTCCTTGCACTTTCCCTTTGTAAATTCCCCAGTCGTGTATGATGCGTCCATGTTCAGGGTGAGTGTGTTGATGAAGAATGAGAACCTGTGCCACCGGGACCATGTGCTCAGGAAGGGAAACTATTGGACGGAGCAGCAGACATGTCTACCCTAACAATGACAAAGCCCATATGTATAGTTCACTTCTCTTGCCTTGGATTTAGCTTTTAATATCAAGCTGTGTTTTATCACCCATAACCTTAGGAAAACAAAGACATAAAATCCATTTTACACGGTCTATGCCTTCTCACATGCTAACTCCAAACCATATTTAGAATAATGTCTTCATCTCAGTAAGATGTACATTAACACTCTGAAGCAGTACGTGTGGAGATCCATGTGCCTGGTTTCCTCGCACATCAGTTCTTTCAGACTAAAGTGCTTAGACATTAAATGCAGTATTGATCCACACCTGTTCTATATTACACACCTAGGATTTTACCTAACACTTATTCTGTTCTTCATACTATTGGAAAAACCAATGCAAGCTATTAAGTTTTTAAATTCTTGAGAATTAAATACAGGTTCCCTTGTCTGTGACCTCATCCCTATGCTGGATAGTGGTCCTTCATGTGGGTTTTGGAGACTTGGTAACTATTTTGCTCTTCCACAAATATTACTGAAATTTCAAAATAAGCAATATTGATCAATTATAACAATTTCAATGACTTTAGCTGGTAAAAGGGGTTTCAGGTAACTATTGTTCAGAAGGTCAGAGGGTAGACTGTATGAGTTTGCATCTTCATTCACAGAGAGGTAGGCATTAATTCTATTCCTGCAGGCCTTTGTGAGTTAGCACCATCTAAGTCCCTTATGTAGAATATTCCAACCACAGAGCCACAGCTGCTGTGGAGGAGTTGGCAAAATGGACCTCACTTAGAAGTTATTTCTAATCATGATGAAAACTGCCTGACCATCCTCCCCCTCATTAAGTTAGGGAAGTCAAATTTATGATATTGGGAGCAAAGAATCACATCACATTCTGAGTAATTAGGTGGGGTTGGAGGGTGCACAATTAAATGCTTTAATTAAAAGGCTATCTACCCAACATTCCTTCTCTGATTGTCTCAGGACTTATTGCAACTCCTGCAAAATCTTCCACTGCTATCATGTGATGCCAATGTTTTCAGCTGCTTCCAACCTTGGTCACCCTAGGTTTCTGCAGAGTAGAAGGAAAGAAATCTCTATTTTCCATCAGGATCAGAAACCTGCTGGATTAACCTGTCTGGAATGTTCTCAGTTGATCAAAATTTGCAGGGATGCTGCTTTCTTTGATTCTTCTGACATAGTAGAGATTTTTTTTTTTTTTTTTAGAAAGAAAAAAGTACTTGTCATCAACAAGGAAGAAGAACAAGGTTGATTTTTTTTGGCTTTTTTTGTTTTAAAAATTAATGCAATTTTATTTTCAATAAAACAAGATTATTAATCCTGAGGAATAATATATTTATCATTAGATATTCACAGACTACTTTCCTGTTATAAAACCCTGGACTGGTTTATAAGGAACAGAAGTTTTTTTATACTATGGAACACAGTTATGCCAAACCTTTATACTATGGAACATTACACATATCTTTTGGGTGTTATGAAGATGTTTTTCAAATATGCATCACCTCAAAGTTTTCGGTGAAAATATTTAAGAACCAAGGAGTTTGAAGCAGTGTTTCAACCTAAGGTCCTCACATCATTTTTGGAAGAAGGGTGTTTTCAAGTAACAAATGTATGCCTGTGTTCTCAAGGTTGATTTTTACATGTTAGAAATCTTCCCATAATAAAATAATGCTGAATTTTACTTGATAGAATTTTGAATCTCATTCCTAATGACACAGGAATACCTATAAGCCCAACGCTTGGGAGACTGAAACAATATTACTAAACCAGCCTGTAGTATAGCCAGTGCTATAGGCTGATGTTCTTTCTCTACAACCCCCATGAACACACCCACACCCACACCCACCCCCCACACACACATACACACATACACACACACACATACTACCCACACAAGGGAGGGAAGAAAGAGCAACAGAAAGAGATAAGTTTGAAATCTTGATTGCTAGCTACTGACAGAGTGTTGTGGAATATTTAACTATGTAAATATGTGTTACATTTGTTTCTGCTGCCTTGTAAATGATAGAAAGATGTGCTGTATTTGGTTATGCTGCATTTGTTTAGCTATGTAAAGATGTGTTGCATTTGTTTCACTTTGCCTGCTGAGGCCATCTGAGTGGTTTAATAAAAAGCTAAACAGGCAATAGCTAAGAAGGACAAAAATGGGTAGGGTTGGCAGAAAGAGAGAATAAGTAGGAGAAAAAAATTTAGGCAGAGGAGAGGAGAGAGACAGAGAGGGAGCTACCCATGACCACCAGTCAGCTAGACAAAGTAAGATATACAGAAGAGAAAAAAAGTTTTAAAGCCCCAGAGAAAAACAGAGATGAAGAAAAATAAGTTAAATTTTAAGAACTAGTTAGAAACAAGCCTAAGATAAGGCCAAATATTCATAACTAATAAGAAACTTCCATGTCATGATTTGGGAGCTGGTTGATGGCCCAAGAGAAAGCACTCCAACATAAGGCATGAATTTCCACATAGGGCCTGAGATAACTGGAAGAAAAAAAAAGGAGGTACATTAAGCAGAAACAAAAACCACCTGACACAGTGAGGGCTTCCTAGAGCTAGGGCAGTAAGACACAGTTTCCAACTGAAGGCAGCTTTCATCAGACTGGGGCATAAAGCTGGCTTTCACGGACCCAAGTGGGAACTGAGCCAGTCACCAGAGCCACGAGTGCAAAGCCACTTAGCAGTCTAAAGTTTGTCTCCTGCATCAGAGAACAGTGTGAGTGTGCCGCTGTAAGGAATTTGGCAAAGCATGTCCAGATGGAAACAATCCTCTAAACATGTTACAGCGTGTTTTTAAAATGTGTGTAGACTTAATAAGAAAGAAAAAGAAAATGGATATAGACAGTTATATAAAAAGTAAATTGTTTATAATTAATAAAGTCTTTAAATAAAGAGTAAAGGGATATTAAAGAAAACGTCACGTAAGGAGGAAAAATCTGTAGGGAGTCTGGATCCTGTAGGATGCTCTGTTGACTTTGAATTTTTTGAGTGCTGATGAGCTAATGACAGCTGCTGAGAGATGTAGAATTGTATAGGTGACTGGGTTAGGGTTAGAGTGACTGCTGAATTAAACCACCCTAGACAATTTAGGAATTCTTTACCTTTAAAATGGAAGTCAGAAAATGGATTACTCTGGGGAAGAGGTTATATGGATTCATTCAAGTTGGATAGAGATGAGGTTTGGTTTAGGAAAACACCCTGAAAATCCTGGCTACAGACATAAAGAAATAAACCTAGCAAAACTGCAAGAGAGTTGATGGGTATTTTACCTGCTCAAACAAACAACAACAACAAAGTCATCTTCAGCTGGCCTGAGTACAATGCAGAGTTCAAACTTGCGTTAATGTAGACATGTATGTTACCTTTTGTAAGTTTGTGTGTTTTAAGAGCTAGGGGATAAGACACCAATGAAAATGATTGACATAGGTAATCCAGCCTCTCAGAGTGCCTCTTTTACAGTTTCTTCATAGTTCTGCATCCCGAATAGCATCAAGGCTACTGGCTGAGATGGTCTGGTTTCATACACTAGTCTAGCCAGGACTACAGAGAAGCCTTGTACTTCAAACAACAGAAAGCAGTCTAGAGAACACAGCACCCACATCCCCAAGAGGTAGGGTGGGTAATTTTTGGTCGTTCATTGGGTTATGGATATTTATCATCATGTGGGAGAATATAGGAATATAAGATAAAGAGACAATTATTAATCTCAAATATTTTGCATTGGTATGTATTTTGGTACAAATTTAATGCTACCAATGGCAAGTCTCCAGGCAGAGCATGTTTCAAAAGGAATCAAAACTTTTCTGTCTGAGGCAGCTAGGGAAAAGGCACCCACATTCTCTTGATGGGTTCTTTCTCTTATTCTCTATTCTTCTGTGCTCCTTCTATGCTCTTTTTGTCTTCTTTCTAAGTCTATAATTACTCTTGGTGTTACCTTCTTAATTCTCTCACTCTTTTTTTAAAATATTTTTACTGATTTTATTGAGCTATACATTTTTCTCTGCTCCCCTCCCCTCCAACCCTCACCCATGGTCCCCATGCTCCCAATTTACTCAGGAGATCTTTTCTTTTTCTACTTCCCATGTAGATTAGGTTCATGTATGTCTCTCTCAGGGTCCTCATTGTTGTCTAGGTTCTTCTCTTATTCTTGTTGTTTTCCTCCTAGCCTCTTTTAACTCCTTTTCTTTCTTTCCTTCACAGCTTGCATGCCCCAACAGATTCTTTCAGGCAATACAGTAGTCACAAAGGAGTTGTCTTCCATACCTCAAGTGAAGATTATAGGTAAAAAATTAAAAACAGAATCACCCCGACAACTCACATGAAATATTTCTAAACAACTTGTATCTTGGCAGGCTGCAAACTGTTGTTGTAAAGAAAGAATCAGTCACTTTACTATCTATCTTAAGAGGCAGTCTTATAAGGAATTTTAAAGGAGTCATAAAGCTAAACTAATGAAGAGTCTAAAATAAGAAAATTGTGTGCTTATAACCTATACTTCTGAATGTAGCTAGAACTGATGACCATTTTGTCCTTTTGCCCTACATTTTTTTCCAGGCAGGAAAAAGGTGATTTAAACTAACCCATGACTGCATAAACATTTTGAACTAATATGCTGTAATCAGGAGTTGTAAATTCTGGATTTTCTTCTGACCAAAGGGTGCACAAAGAGTGCTCTTGGGACACAGATGGATTCAGAATGTCATAAATCCTCTACGTTGGATTCCAGTCACCATTCCTGAGATACCATAAAACTCTTAGTGTCAGCTCAAGTTGTCACTCCCCAAGACACTGTGGCACCATAGAACTTTAAATCTCAAACATGTACTTCCTACCCTATGTTAAGCCCTTGACCACAAAAATAAACTTGTAGCCCTTTCTCGTGGCTACGGAGTCAAGTTATTTTTCTGTAACCCTGATTAGTTAGACTTTCTCCACGGTGTTTCTAAACAAAAACTGTTTCTGTTTCTTGATCTCATTTCTCTACTCCCTGTCATCTGTGCAATTCCAAGACCCAACACTTTTATGCCATGAAAACAGTCAGTTGGCTGCACATTGAGTCTTTAAGATGCATACCCATTTCAGAAATTTGACATCGGGAATCTGGGCATGGAATTCATTGCCTTAGGTTATCAACCAGACCTAGCAAGGAAAGTGTGTGGAGCAATCAGGCTGTTTTGTACATTCAACCCTAGCCTAATAAATCAGACACCTCAGCTATGTGTTCTGTTAAACTTTAGATAGTTTTGTGGGGGCTGTTTATATTAAAAACCATTAGCAAGGCCTCTGGTCTAACCAAAAGTTACTTTGAAACTTTGCTTTACCTAATGGTGCACACCGAAATCTGTGACTGCATCTTATCATCATTAAGAGAATTAGAGCCAGCCTGGCTCCTGGACTAAAATGTTTTCCCTAATTATAAACCTGAGCTATGATCTAATACTACTCTTTAAGTGGAACTCATAGGCCTTAGTTATGAAACATGTTCTTGTATGTATTTTTATTCATTAAAACTCTATATAAGCTATCATCATAATTGTCAATTGAACACTACATTTTATCGATGAGTCATCTGCTTGACAATCCATAAGTAAAATGCCCTGTAGATCAGGTAGTTTCTATGAGATGAACACACTACAATACAGGCACTGGTGACATCTCCCCACATCACTCACACCTTGCCAAATATCAGAGAGAGGTTGCAGTAGCAAATATATAAAGGCACAGCAGAAGCAAAAGTCATTCTGGGGTCTTTCTTAAAGCAAGATTCACCCAATCAGAAAGTTGTCTTGTTGTGTGCTGATAGCTTGAGCTTCAATTGCCATCTACTGCTCCTCTGACATGGCCACCTGCAAAATCTGAAGTTATTTTTAACACAAATTTAAAGTTATTTTTGTTATACTGTATGCATATGTCTATTCTTGTTTGGTGTCATTGTGCTTATGCATCTCATTTTAAAAGCTAATATATATTTAAGAAATGCAGGTTTGTAGTTAGTTGTCTACAATATTCAAACTTGTAGTCTTATTAGGTATGTTCTCAATGTTAAATAGATATATTTAGACAGTTATTTTCATAACTACAAAGGAAAATAAAACCTATGAAAGAAAACATCACTGAAGTTGCAGTTCACAACCAACAGCCTACTGAAAGACAGATTTACTTTCTATTCCTGTTGCTGTGCTAAAATGATGCTGATTATTTCACCTCAAATTCCAGGTTTTAGCACATCACTGAGGGGAAATCACAAGAGCAGGAACCCAAGGCATAAAGAGCAGAGAGAAGATACAAATGTATATATGCTGGACAGCTTCCTTCCTTTTCACTCAATGTTGGAGGGAGGCTGCTTGGTTGCTCCTGGCCGCCCTGAAATAATCACACAGAAACTATATTATTTAAAGCACGCCTTGGCCCATTAGTTCTAGCTTCTTATTGGCTAACTCTTACATCTTAATTTAACCCATCTCCATTAATCTGTGTATTGCCACATGGCAGTGGCTTACCAATAAATTTGTCTGATTCTTGCAGCTCCATGGGTCTTTCTCTATCTCTGCACTTCTTCCTCCCAGCATTGTTTAGTTTTCCCCGCCTACCTAAGTTCTGCCCTATCAACAGGCCAAGGCAGTTTCTTTATTCATTAACCAATAAAAGCAATGCATAGACAGAAGTACCTCCCACATCAACTCAGTCCTGAGTTAAGCCCATGAAACTATGCTACCCACATTCATGGTAATTCTTCAGACCTCAATTAATCTCACTTAACCCAGTTATGAAAATTTTCCACAGTCATGCCCAAAGACCTATATCATAAGTGATTCTAGAATTTTACTGAGTTAAAAATTAAACTTAACCATCACAAACACTCAACTGAAACATGGACCTTGTAGTGTACAGAGGGCATTAAAAAGAAAATATGAGGGACCTAGGTCTCCTTGAGGGTCTTAGGATGGCAAAATGGCTCAAAGAAAAAAAAAGGTCACAAGAGATGGAGACAAACCAGGCCTGAGTGGGAGTGGTCAGGAGAATAATGAAGGATTGAGCTTTGGAACACGTTATGGAGTACCCCAGAGATACAGCTTATCCAGATAGATATGGAAAACAGTTCCCTCTCTTTGAACAGAGGTATGGCATCCAGATACCGGTTTTGATAAACTCAGTGAGACCACAAGAAATTGGTTAGGAGTCCATACCAGAAGCCTAGATCTAGATGAGAAATGTTAATTTTATCGAGGGTGAGGAAAACAGTTGAAGAAAGTAGGATTACTCATGACTGAATTTTGAAAACCAAAACCTGTGTTTGTAGAGAGAGGGTGAAAAATCATTGGTGGTTTCATTGGTTTTGCCAAAGAAGTGAAGACAAGAAAGGAATCCAAGAATAAATTTCACATATTTTCCCTTTAACCAACACTTTAAACACAACTGTGAAATGAATGAGAATGAGTAACATATGCTGCTGCCTCCTGTATCATGTGGGGGACACGCAGTCAGTTTCTGAATCGATAAGCACTTTGATTACACTGTTGCTGAGAAACAATGTCTAAAAACATATTCCAGTACAATTTCTATGTAATTGGTTCCTCCTGTCCCATCATGTGTGACAGTGTATTATTATATATTGACAGAAAACATCAATATGGATGATGTTAGACAGTGCAAAGAAAGCATTTTGGTGTGCTGATTTTGTCTTCATAATAGCAGAATTGATCTGTGTTTCAGCTAACTGGACCACAGCAGCTCAGGGCTAATTGCTGGCATCTACATCAGCGTGAGCAGTAATGTGGTGAATGTCAGATGGGATCTGAATTCACAGAAACGTCTCTGTAGCCTAATGATTTTTGTCAATTGTAAATTCATTATTAATCTGATTTGCCCTTCTTTGTTCAGGACTTTGAAAATGATGGTAAACTGTGGTTCACTCAGCATTCAGGAGAGTCAGTATGGTATCAAACACCAAGCTCTGGTTCATTGACTTTAACTCCTGGCTGACATATAAACTCTTTTGGTGCTTAGTGGCTCAGGGAATCAGCATTGTTAGCTGTTTCAAACATTTACTCAAATGATTTCTTTCCTTAGGAACAGTCATTTCCCAACCCCTCTATCTGTTCCAGATGCACCTACACATTGGTCCCTAAGTAATGAGGATATTTTCTTCCTTTGCTGCTCTAAATCACAACAACACCAGGGAGCAAAGGAAGGGCTTTAGAAATTGATTTGAATCAATCAGCTATTAAGCATAGGCTGCTCAGAAGAGCCTCAGTTATATATGTCACTAAGTTAGCAATACCTGACAGAGACTTGCTGTGACCCAGGTTTAATCAGGGCTAAGCCTGCTGCTGGACTAGGCTGAACTTTGTTTCACCATCTGTGTCTTTGTAGAACTAAGGTTGGTGAACCAGCAGGACTTATCTTTACAGGGTTCTGCGTCATTTGTAAAGCAGAGACTTCCTTCACCCCAACTGTTTTCCAGCCTCCAGCTGTTTCTATCCATGTAGTGTTGCTTGGTTTAATAAAATGCTGATTGGCTGGTAGCCAGGCAGGAAGTATAGGTCAGGTGATCATGCAGGAAGTAGAGGTGGGGCAATGAGAACAGGAGAATTCTGGGAAGAGGATTCTGCAGTCTGCAGTTTGACCCAGCCACAGGGGAAGCAAGATGTGACTGCCTCACCTATAAAGGTACCAAGCCACGTGGCCAACATAGACAAGAATTATGGGCTAATATAAGTTATAAGAATTAGTTAATAAGAAGAGCCTGAGATACTGAGCCAATCAGCTTATAATTAAAAAAATTTCCTGGTTCTCATTGGAGTGAGCACAATTTCCCCTCCTCACTTGTGCCTCCATGGCAATACTGTTATGGACCATCTTTAACAGGCAGCATGACTTTTTTCTCTTACTAAGCATCTGTCATGATTATAACAAGCAGCTGACAAAGCAGCATATATGTGACTTCCACACCAGGGGTCACATTCACATGTTTGCTGACGGTTTTATCAGAGTTACGTTGCATGAGAACTGGACTCTGTTCCTCAGAGAGACCAGAAGTGGAGACTCTGGACCTGCGTGCAGTACTTGACGATGTGATCTCTTCAGCCTGGGATGTATTCATAAGGAAACCAAAACTGACTATAAATCAACACAACACCTTAATGGATTATTTTTTAAAAACCTTTATTACAAATTTTACCTGGTCAGTCATTTTTCATAGATACAATTTATAAAGAAAGTCATTCATTCTCCAGGTAAGAGTTCAGGCATATTCTCTCATCCGAGGTATGCGTATTTTGGATCCTTATAATATATGGCTAAGGCATGAAGCCCATAGATGTCTATAAGAATGAAAGGGTCACATAAAATTCCAACTTAGCTGATGTGGCTTCCTGAAGTCATACAAAATAGACTAACTTCCTAGTTCTTACACCTCAGTGTGACAAGCAGAAAATTAGACACCTGAAAGCTACAAGTGTTCATGTTTTATGTTTTCAGATATGTGGCCAAGATTTCTTTGTGACTGCCAAATTGCTACCCTAATGTAAAAGGCAGAAAAACACATTATATTTTTACCATCTAGAAAATCATATTCAATCTTTGCTTTAAAAACATCTTCATTACTAGAGGAGGAGGAACATTTCTTTCTCTTACTAGAATTCCTTCCACGCATTTTGTAAGGTTGAGATTTGAAAAGAGCATTTGACAATGCTACTAAACTGTAGAATGGCTCCTAGGCTTTGAAATGTAAATTTCTGTTGCAGGAAGCCTTTTAGGGCAACAAGTGCATGGCCAGGGAAGGCAGCAATATTTACTGCCTTGAAGGGAGTAAGTGAGAGCCAACCTTTCATACTGTTTTTACTGCTTTCTTAGTTACAGTGGGGTTGTCTATGACTTTCCCATCAGTCCTTAGGTTTAACACAAGATGGAAGAAATGAAATTACCAAACATCCAGAGTGGTAGATTAAAATTCTGTGTAACAGTCGCAACTCTAAATGAAACCTAGTGAGACAGTGCAGTCGAGCTAAACAAAATCCTAGAAGGACTTAGGCAACCTATCTATTTGCCGCAAGGTAGTGCTATATAATTTAATGAAGGAACACCCAAACATGAAAAAGAAAACTAGATCTGAGGTAAGATTAGTTTTGGTGGACAGATGGTGCTCCTGAAATTCTGTGTATAACTACAAAGTATGATTTATAAAAGTACTTTTCATTGCTTCTGTCATTGTTCCTTGGGTGTTTCATTTTCATTTATCATTTTGGTTTATTTTCTGTCCTTTTTGTTTGTATAGTTCAATCAACTGTGATGACGTCTGCTAATAGGGAGAAAAACACATTTGGAAATGTGACCTCGGTGTTTGTTTAGAGAGGTTCTAAACTTTACCAATTAATCAATTAACTTTACCAATTAATATCCCCCCTTCTGTTCCTGTTCTATAGAAAGCTCACCAATGTATTTGTTTAGAGTGTTGTGGCAAAACACATTCACAAGTCAGTTTGCAAAAAGTTTCATTTCCTCAAGGTTCTGGGCACAACTGGATTTCTAAGAATAAAATGATGCAGAGTAAAAGTCTAGCAAGGCCTGTATCCTGGTCTGAAGTGGCAGAGTAGAGTGCTGTGCAGTGAGGCCTGTAGGGTTTTACAGTCTTTAGTAGGGCCACAGAGCCTGTTGGGACCTCTTTTCAGTGGTCATGAACCCCATCCTAACACACACTAAGTATGGTGTAGCACTGTAAATGGAACCTCTGTGTTGAACACTGCATTACCTCCCTTAGTCAAACAATGAAGGCCAGGAACTTAACTAGACACAGGCAGTCTGGGGCCACTGCACTCCAGAGAGAAATGACACAGGAAGATAATCTGCCAATAAGTCTCTCCTCAAACTGTAACTTTGTTGTTCAGAACACATCCTGGCTTGGGACTGTGAGCAGCTTTTGAGGAAGATAGAATAGTGGACTGAGATGAGCTACTTCCTGAAGGTACAAAGGGGCAATGTGTTCTGGATAAAAATATCAAATATCAATGAAGAAATTCATTGACTAGTCAGATAAAGTAGAAGGAAAGAAAAATGAGCCAAAACAAAATAAGATAAAACAACAACAACAAAATACAATCAAACCAAATCTACAAAAATAACAAAAATACTAGGCTTGTTTCAGATCCAGCATTTTACTAAAAAATGTAACAGAAAGAGTTGTTTTGCGGTCAAGTTAGCAACTTGTTCACCACACCCTAAGGAAACTGATGTGGGATGTCCTTCTGTATATGTGTTTCTTTCATTGGTTAATGAATAAAGAAGTTGTTTTGGCCTATGGCAGGGTAGAATAGAACTAGGCAGGAAAACTAAACTGAGTGCTGGGAAAAAGGACACAGAGTCAGGGAGATGCTATATAGCTGCTGAAGGAGAAAGACCTAGAACCTTACCAGTAAACCACGAGCCTCATGGTAAAATATAAAATAATAGAAAGGGTTAATTTAAGATATAAGAGTTAATTAATAAGAAGCCTGAGATAGTAGGCCAAACAGTTTTGTGATTAATATAGTTTCTGTGTGATTATTCAGGTTTGAATGTCTGGGAAAAAAAAAACACACACAGTCTCCTTTTCCCTAGCCATCAAAAATTTAAACTAAGATAAATGTATCTCTCAACTTTAGAACAGCATTTTATGCAGAAAATTGATGCTGGATATGCACAAACCATCCCTTGATGAAACAAGGACAAAGTAGTGGACTCTGAGTCATAGGGATGGAGCCATATAGATTCCATTAATCCACAGTCAACATTGTCGAAAGTAATCTGTCAAGACAGTAAATAATACACAGTATCAGAATGTGACTAATATAAACCATCTGTTATCTTTCCTTTTGATGTATATTTCTCTGCCTACCTATTCTCTATTTATCTGTCTGTCTCTTTGCCTGTCTATCTATTGATCATCTATTATCAATCATCATCTATCTGTCTTCTATCTAATCTAGCATCTGTCTAACATCTATCTATCTATCAATCAATCATATATCTATCTATCATCTGTCTGTCTACTTGTCTATGTATCTAGCTTGATAAAGTAGAAACAGGACATTTATTTAACTACTTTTTGTATTAGGTCTATATCCAGACCTTCAGTGAATTTTCGCTTAGAAAAGTGAATATTTGTTCAAATTTCTTTACCAATATTACTAAAAGTTTTGATTGCTGTGGGATAATGCTCTTATATACTGTAAAAATTTGTCACTCATATTGGTTTAATAAAACAAAGATTGGTTAGTAGCCAGGCAGGAAGTATAGTTGGAGTGACCAGACTAGGAGAATTCTGGGAAGAGGAAAGGCAGAGAATCAATCACAATCTAGATATAAAGAGGAAGAAAGATGAGAATGCCTTACTGAGAAAAGGTACCAAGCCACATGGCTAAATATAGATAAAAAGTATGGGTTAATTTAAGTTGTAAGAGCTAGTTAATAAACCTGATCTAATAGGCCAAACAATTTATAATTAATATAAGCCTCTGTGTGTTTTTGGGGGGGATTGAATGACTGTTGGACCAGGCAGAACAGAAACTTCTTCTATATGATGCTGGAAACATACATGAGCCATCTGCAATGCTGTGGGCTAAATCCTAGAAAATGTGTTCCTTGTGTGCTTAAAGTTTTGACTGTTCATGATATTATCATTTCTTCTTTTCAGTGTCTGTTATTTATGATTTTCACTTCATACATAATTGAGAACACATATATGGTAAAGAAGTCAATCACTAATTTTCTTCAATTTAGTATGCTACATTTAGTCTGTGTCACTTCCAAATTTGTCTGCTTTAAATTAATTATTATTCTTTAATGTAACTGCTTATAAATTAGCAAAAAATTTATAACATTTAGCATATTGTATTTATGAAAATTCTTTAATGCATACAATATACATTAAACATATCCACTCCCACTACTTCCCATAACTCCTTCTTATCTGTCCCTAATTTCTACCCCTTGCCATTTTGTGTCATAACCATGGGTTCTGGACCAGATTTACCAGGAATGTGTTTCCTCCTGCAAAGCAGACCTTAAATCCAACCAGAGAGCCATTGGTAACAAGCACAACTCCTGCTCAGCTAATGCAGTCATGAGCATATCTAGACATGCCAGCTACTACTGCTGATCACAGGGTCCACAGTTGGAAAAGTCTGCTGATGGCCTTTTCCTCCACGCAGCCTACACACAACTCTCCGGTGCTATGAATTCTAAAAAGTTGAGAAGAAACTTCCTGACAGTGTCTAAGGTTAATAATGACACGTGGAGCCTAGGTCTTCAGAACTCCCATGATCAACAGCTTGAGGGGAAGTTTCTCATAGTAGGCACTTGGCTTTCCATTTTACAACCTATGACTTTTTGGAGGAGCATTATCTCTCTGTATGATAACTCCAATAAAACATAGATCACACACACATACACATACTCATCTGCTGTCACTCACATACACATACATGCATGCAAGCACACACATAGAAGTTTATTTGTTCCAGAAACATGAAATTTTCAAGTCTCCATATGGCCTTTTCATACATCCTTAGTATCAATTACTTCTCTCCCAGCTTCTCCTGTGCTCTGCCCTCCCCTCTCCTTCCTTATTCAAACCTCTTTCCTAGTTATTCCACTTTTCCCTTTCATACGAGCTGGATTCTATCCCATCCATTGACATCTTCACAGTTCTGCACAACTTTCCTTTCTATTGTCCTGGATTCTACAGGCAGTTCATGGTGTAGGAGGTTCTTCTGTATTTGTGTTGCTTTTATTGGTGAATAAAGAAACTGCCTTGGCCTTTTGATAGGGCAGAAATCAGGTAGGCGGAGTAGACAGAACAGACTGCTGGGTAGAAGGTAGTGTGGCAGATGACATGAAACTCCTGTCTGAAACTGACACTGGTTAGGAATCTTTCCCGGTAAGCCATGACCTCGTGGTGCTATACAGATTGGTAAAAATGCATTAAATCAAGATGTGAGAATTAGCTAATAAGAGGCTAAAACTAATGGGCCAGGCAGTGTTTAAACGAATACAGTTTCTGTGTAATTATTTTGGGGGTTAAGGTAGCCGGGTGCCTCATTACTACAAGTTCATGTTAGGCTCACAGATCTATGAGGATATAATGTTAGGATCCATGTATGAATGAGATATGCAATGCTTGTCTTTCAGAGTCTGAGTTACCTCACTCCATGTAATTGTTTTCCAGTTCCATCAGTTTACTTGTAATTTCCTAAGTTCTTTCTGCCTTAATAAAGCTCCCTTCTGTTACCCAAGCTCAATGTCCACTCCTCAATTATGGATATCCAGGCTGTTGTATTTGCTGACTATTGTAGATAGAGCAACAATGAGCATCGATGGCAAGTATCTCTGTAGCACTATGTGTCTATGTCCTGAGGTTCTTTTGTAGATCTACTTTTAGTTGCTTTTTCTTCACCTTACCCTCTTGTAGACTCATATCTACACTGAGTTCCTCTTTTTTTTACAAAATTAGATACTTTTAACTTGAAACTGCCAATCAATGAATGATCTGAGTGAACAAATAGTTCTCAAAACCAGAAACAAAAGACAGTAAAATGCTTTAAAATGAGCCCCAGGCATCAGCACAGTAGACATTAAAACCATTTTGAGATCTCCTCTCACCTCAGTCAAAAAGGGTTTGATGGAGAAAACTTCAAACAACAAATTCCTGCAAGGATGTGGGTGATAAGGAACGTTTACTCTGATGGATGTTGCAAGGAGGGGGCTGGTTGTTCATCCTGCCCACCCAGTTAACTTAGCCCCGAAATAACCACACAGAAACTGTATTAATTAAATCACTCTTTGGCCCATTAGCTTTAGAAGTGTAAACTGTGCAACCACTGTGGAAATCACTGTGCATGTTTCTCAGAAAGTCCAAAGCAGAACCAGCAGTGACCCAGCTATGTCACTCCTATAGGTGTCCACAAGGACTGCTCATCCGTGTTCTTTGGCTTCTGTATTCACAACAGTAAGGAAATAGCACCAGCCTGAGTGACTATCGAAGAAGGAAAACACGGCGCACACACAGTACAATTTTGCCCAGCCGTAAGGGAAAGCATAGTTCTCCAGAAAATGCACGGATTGGGAAAGAATTATATGAGATGAGGAACAGCTGTCTTAACGTGTCTAATACATATTCTCTCTCGTAGGTGGAGCCCAGATTTTAATGTCTGCACATATGAAATACATTTTTATGGGGTAAAATAAGGAAGGAAAAGAGACAAGAGAGCTGCTCCTAAGATGAAATCTCTGTTACACCCACTCTCCACACATCTGCCCACAGCATTGTCTGACTGTAGCCATCCCTCTGTTTAGAATTCCATTCTGCTGGCTTGAGAGTGTCTGCACAAAAGCCACAATTTTTATGCAAATTTGGCTGTTAAAGATGGTAAGTCATCCATTTCCTCTAAATATGCCTAATGCTTTCATTGTCATTCTTATTGTACTTTTTATAATACAAGTCCTTCTTACAGTGATATTTATGATATTTACCCAGAGGTTTTCCTTTTTGCAAGTAGCCTTATAGTAAGTGAGAAGAGTCATTTGTTTATTTAAAAAAATCTTAAAAGGTATTGGAATGAATTGATTTATCAAAGACTCAATAATATCTTATTCTAGAGTTATTTCTCAGTTGAAAAATAAATACCCTTTGCTGAGCAGTAGTGGTGCATGCCTTTCATCCCAGCTCTTGGGAGGAGAGACAGGCAGATGTCTGTGAGTTCGAGGCCAGCTTGGTCTACAGAGCAAGTTCCAGGACAGATTCCAAAGCTACACAGAGAAACCCTGTCTCTAAAAAACAAAAAAAAAGAGGAAGGAAAGAAAAATAATATCCTTTAGTGACAAAACAATTATCTGATAAAAAAAAACTACAGCAGACAACTGATCTAAATTTAGACAGGGTCGGGGTGCTTTGTACACAACCTGATCTGAAATTTCCATGGAAGCTGCATAAAGGCTGAGCATCTGCAGATGCTTGACTCTTTAAGACCTCACTACTTTGGAGAGATAGACTTTTGTTACTAGGAGACAAAATAAACACACATGGTGAGTACACCTGTAATTTCAGCACCTAGGATGGAGCTCCAGGAGGATCAGGTCCCATGATCTGACTTGACCATGCCGTGAATTCAAGGTCAGCGTGGGTTACAGGAGACCACATCTCAAAAACTGAGAGAAAAATTATCTTGGGCTGTATTTCTTCGTTCTGCTAATATCCATTTGCTCCCAACTCCTGTATCTGACTTAAAATTTCTATAGGTCATAAGAAGGACTTTGGGAAAGTCTTGATAACATCAGCAGACTATAGTTTCCACCAACCACAAGAATCTAAAGCAGGATGCTTATAAACACATTCTCCTATACTGCCATAAGCTGCCTACAAGCTGTCCCCTCAAGCATACCTGATAAATATATTGGCTGATAATTGTCTCTTTTTTGTGCTTATTATGTAACAGAGGAACATGCCCTTCATGGTAACTTCAAACCATGCTACTGTGCCATGGTCATTAATACTTGCCTCAATAAAATATCTCTTACTCCTTTTGGAGCAGAAGTTTTGATTTACATGGAAACTTGAAACAGCATTTGCTTAACATAAAGTAATAGAAATACCACTTCCACATTAGAATTCCAAATATAAAATTAAAATAATGTTGAATAATATTTATCAAATTAAAGTGTTATCTGTGGGTTCTTAAAATGCATGCAAAAATGTCCCCATCCATACTTGTCAGTAGTTTTTTAAAAATTAATTATGAAAAATAAGGAAATTAATGCATCATTTCAGCTTGCTTTACTGATTTGAATATTTTTAGCAGTTACATTTTTAAAATTTAAAATATGCTCACCATGTGCAATTCTAATTAAATTAATGTATAAAATATGTTGTTTAGCTTAGCCTCACAGAGACCTATGACACTGGCCAGGTGGTGAGCTGAAACAGAAGGCTTGCTAGTTCAAAGCTTCCCTGGATAGCTAGCAAGACCTTATTTCAAAATTCAAACAATAAGATTTATAATAGGCTGAATATGTAGTTGGGTGGTAGATTGATTGCTTAGCATACAAAAGGCACCCGATAATGTCTTATCCCTCACCATCCAAAACCAGAAACCATAAAAAAAAATGCTTTCACAGTCTTCAAAGCTCTATGCTAGCCTAGTTTTGAGCTGGTGTGACCCCAGCTGTAGTCATCTGAGAGGGGGATACCTCAGTTATGAAATTGCCTCCATAAGATATGGCTGTAGGGAAGGCTGTAGCACATTTTCTTAATTAGTGATTGATGTTGAAGAACTGAGCCTATTGTAGATGGTACCACTTTTGAGCCGATGGTCCTGGGTTCCATAAGAAAGCAGGCTGAAAAGCCATGAAGGTCAAGTCACTAAGCAGCACCCCTCTGTGGCTTCTGCATTAGCCCCTGCCTCCAGGGTCCTGCCTGTTTGAGTTCCTGTCCTCACTTTTATTGTTTGCCTGCCTGCTTTATTTTTTCAGGCTAATAAAATTTTCCTTAAAAACAAGCAAAGAAACAGTGACTACTATAGTCCCTGCCCTCCTTGAATTTTATATTTACTTACCTTAAAATAAAAAATGGCACTGGGATTTGTTTCTACTGCATGTACTGGCTTTTTGGGATCCTAGTTAGTTGGGATTCACACCTTCCTAGGCCTGGATGGAGACGAGAGGGCCTTGGGCTTCCCACAGGGCAGGGTAACCTGCCCTCTCTTAGGACTGGAGGGGAAAAGGGGAGGGGGAGCGGGGAAGCGGGAGGGAAATGGGAGGAGCGGAGGAGGTGGAAATTTTGAATGGTACTATTTATAATGCAATAATAAAAAATTAAAT